>VOMN01112835.1:0-45020 GCA_014899125.1 Orchestia grillus | reverse complement strand
CGCCTCTCGCATTCCCATGTACAAGCACAGACCTAGCCTGATACGAACCTGTCTACATATATATACAATGAAAGGCTACACCTACTCTATTCATATGGCTGCAATATAATTAAGGTACCGATGTAATCATGACAAGTATAATTTTGATGTCATTGTAATTCTGGTGCCGATGTGGCACGAACGTATTTATGACTGCAAACGTAATTATAGTACCATTGTAATTGTGGCGCCAATGAAGTTATGACGTTTATGTGATTATTGTGGCGTTTGAGTATAGTGGGTGTGTTAGTATGGTATGTCCGAAAAAAGTATACATATTTTCAAATTACTATAATTTATAAATTAATTAGTATATTTTTGTTCTGTAAAGACTATTTTCATTATTAAATTTGTCTAAATAAGTGTTATAAATTTCATATAATTACCATTAATTAAATCAACTTTAATAATCATTTTAGTGACAGTAGTCTAAAACATGTTTGCGCAAAAAAAGTTAAATTATTATTACACCTACAGATATGGATAAAACTAAGTTGTAATAAATATTCATTTTTTCATAATACCATACATTCAAAGTAAAAGAACAGAAATCAATTTCCATTCTCCACAATTATATTGAATTTCCATTCTCCACAATTATCTTGATTATTCTCTTCCTTCACCTTGGCCTCCAGTCCTAATACTGCAAATCTCGGCGTTTGTTCTCATTCTTCCCATTGCCCTTTTGATACGATCTGGGTCAGCCTTCAAGTTGTCAACTTCAATTGTGATGTACCTTTGTAAGTCGTCCAAATTTATTGGAGGTGTTGCGCAAACTTTGTTCTTTAAATGTTCCCCTAAGGAATAATCCCATGGTGTCAAGTCGTTCAACTTGTTTGCGCAAACATGTTTGTGACTACTGTCGCTAAAATTAACATTAAAGTTGATTTAAATAATGGTAAATAAATGAAATTTATAATATATATTTATTTAGAAAGATTTAATAATGAAAGTGGTGTTTACAGAGTAAAAATATATAATTAATTTTTAAATTATAATAATTTGAAAATGGGAATACTTTTTTGAGACATACTGTGTAGTGGGTGCGTGAGTATAGTGGGTGGCAATGTGAAATATGTGCTATAATAGTAATGACACTCGATTGAGATAGTGGGGTAATAAGAGCACCGTAACAATAGTATTAGTAGTCAACAGTATCTTTACTGAAATGGCTCAGAGTTTGCCCACGTTCACGAGGCCTGCTATGCACAAATGAATTATCGATTGGAAAAATTACGCTGGTGCTGATGCCTTTGAGTTAGATGAATTTACTCGTACTGTGCATTGATTTGCGTGGGATGCCAGTTTTCTTCAAACGAACGTATGCGTCGGGAAATGAGGTGAAATATTTCATTATTGTTAATGTGTCCGCCTATTTTTTACGATTGGTTTAACAATTTGTGTTTATCGGAACTTGAATGAGATCAAAAGGAATTTCAATGGCTGCAAAACCGCGTTTGCCCACTTCTATAAATACTGTAGACCGCGTGTTGTCAGGTCACCCGGAGCGAAGCTGCAATTAGAATTACTCGCTTTACGTGCTGTAGGGGGCCTTACTTGGCGACACAGTGCACCGTTGTGAGGAGAAGATGACCACCGCGTGAAGGTTGGTCTACAGCTGCATTATCTTGTGGCACAGCTCGTGCTGCGGTGCTACGTGCAGTGCCGACCTGACTGTGGTGAGGGTAGTGTACTGGTGCTCGTGAGCTCTGTGCTGCCACCCGTGGCACCGTGCCCTGACTTGAGAAACAGTGTCACTCTGTTTTTTTGCGTACACCAGTGGTTCTTATCCGAAACAGCGGAAGCGGTTCCTGAAAGTATTACAGCTACTCGTGTGTGCTTGCACAAGACTCCTACGAAGTGTTTGCGGTCATCCCGTATTGATTTTCAGTAGATCTGCTCTACTATGCCATTATTTTTCAAGTGCTTATTGCGTTATGCATCTGACTATCGAGTTATCTGGCTACTTTTGAAAACGTGCCTGTGGAATTGTATTTTAGTCTCTATATGCCTTTTTCGTTAACGTGATGCAAGTTGCAGCAGGGAATTTTTTAGCATTGCAAACTCTGCCCATCATAATTAACATACCTTGAAAAAAATGTTCTTGTGGGAAATGTGCTAAAATTCATTATATCGGGGACCTAATATTCCATAGATTACTGATAGTTTTGTTTTATGATCCTTATATGTACCATGTAGCTTGTATTTTGGAGTACAAACCCTAGAAAGAAACGTCATTCACATGTGTACATCCCTCTCAAGATTTGTTTGCCCTTGTTGTGCCATTTGTTGCGGTGCAGAGTTACATCTTCAATGTTACCGTGCCTTCGGCTCGCTGCTCAGCCCCCCGTGAGAGGGACTGCACTCGGACGCTTGTACGGCCCGTGGATATGGCGTAAATATCCGGCGGGAAAGGGGGCTGACACATCAGCGACATACTGCAAGTTATCTTCCATTTCTCGGGATATATGTTGTTCGTCTCAATATTTTCCGTGGTCTTGTGCTTCTCGTATCAGCATGCAAACTACGGATAAAAAATTGAGATGCTGATGACAGTAATTCATTCTGACATGTCAGTAATATGGGTAAGACTTGTACTGAAATTGTATAGAAAAATCCCCAATATAGCTTAACCCAAATACTCGATCGATATCTCAAGTCGATATAAAATTGCCGTTACGGATGCTTGCGTCATCAACAGAAAGAATTGAAAGATAAAAGAAAAAAATCATACTTGCAGTTTTTTTATTTTTGCAACTTCTGAGATGTACTCTCTTAATTCTTTCTTGCTTACTCGAATGAATCCATTACCCACTTTCTCGTGAATGTACCTTGGAACAAATCGTTTAAATGTACCCTATACTGCGTTGTATTAGTTACCAAAATTTCAGGAAAAATTCATAGGCCTACAGAAGAGCTGGGTAAAAACGACTCCCCTAAGTTTGATTACACCAGGCGAGTTGTTTAGTTTTCGTGGTGGAGATTTACGGTGGAGGCGGTCTGCTGAGATAGGTCCCACAATTCGTTCACTGGCTTGGCACTCGCAGATACGGATACGGTCGACCTTGCTCGACACCTGCGCAGGGCAGATGTTTCAAGTTCACATTTTCGCAGTATTTTTCAAGTATTCGTACACGCACGTGTGATCTACTAGTTTGAGTAACGGGAGAACACGCCTAAGTGTACCCCCTCTGTGTAGTTGGTATGAGTACACGCTTGCATTTATAAAGGGCAACTTATTCATAGTATGGACAAAATATTGCTATAACAGTCTTTCACATTTGGTTCTTGTTGTGCTTGTTGACCGTGATTTAGAACAAAAACATTGAGCCTTCAAGACGATTATATTGTTCCTAATTTGCATTATTCTTAACAGTGGTCTTTGAAGAGTTGAGCGTATTCTTTGGCGTAGCTTGTATGCGTTCACGCGTATACGCTTCCTTCGATATAGTTAGTTCGCACGTGTAGTCTCTAGTGCCTAGTAAGCATCCATCTTCACTGCGTGCACCATGTGTACGCATTTAGTCAGCTTGCACTCATAAGCGAGGTACCGTAACAAGCGAAGTAGTTGCTGCAGCTGCAAATCATTGAAATGTTCCCCTTGCTCTTACTGTCTTTCTCGTCATGGCCCGAGTAACCGTGCATTAGACGGCCCACTCTAGTGCTCCCATGCCATTCGGACTACCAATTTCCGATTTTTGGTTTTCCTCACATATTGGCGATGCCGTTTCAAGATTGCGTGCTTGTTTCGATTGCGATCGCTCACTCTTGTGTTTATGATCAGCTCTAAATATAGCATCGGAGTAGCATCTCCGACGTTTGGATGTTGGAATGAGTTCAGAGAGCGCTGTGCTTCCAATCTATCCGTCTTCAGTTTGTACAATATGCTAATGCACAACCTGTGTCCGTAAATTGGTCTGTGCGCATACGTTAGCCATGCATGTCTAGTGAGCTTGCGAATACCCCCTTCACCGTCAATTAAAACTAACTTGAAGGAAACGTAGATTCCCGCGACCGTACGTACAGGTTTAAAGCTCCCAACGCCTGGAAATATTTTCAGGAAATTTGCAGCTTAGAAAGGCGAACTTGCACGTCACGCCTGGTTGACTAACCATGCACGGTAGCTCCAGTAAGGAATGAGGCAAGCGGGGCTCCTTATAGCCTATTATTGTGTTTGGCATAGCTTGGGCGCAAGTATTTGGCATGCTTGCCTCCACATTGACGCAGCCAACTCTTTTCATTGTCCTTTTCCTCTGTGGCTACTTAACTTGAGGCCGTGTAGCTCATTCTTGTTTTTTTTTCTCACTACAAATTTTTCGCTTCGGACTCAAAACTCTGATGCGCTGTCGTTAAAACAAACTCTGCCCCGACACCGACAAATCTAGACCTTCTTTATTTGCTTGCACAACATCGGTTTTTAATGCATCAAAAGATATGCAAGTTGGGATTGCTGAGGGCATGGCTGTTTGTTGAATTCCGAGCATCTGTTTTTCTTATATTCAGCGAAAATAATAGCTTATTGCTGATACTCATGGTATTAACTAGACCACCTGTAACTCTTTGGGTCAGTTTTTTAGTCCCGTTTAAGCCTCTAATGATTCTTCTTGATTCCCAAGTAAATTTACATAACCAAAGGAAAGTATTAAATCACTTAAAAGTCCCGATAAATCGCAGCTATGATACGATAGGAAGAATATCATTTTATTACTAAGAGATCAGTTCTAGATTTCTGCCCTATGTTATTACTGAAGAGAGTGCACCATTACAAGATAACAAGCAGGATAATAAAAGTTTTAGTATTGATAAGACTGCGGGCCTACCAAAAGATCCTAAAGTCCAGGTAAAGCTTTTAATTCCTACTTATCGTGAATCGTGGACGTACCCTATGTTCCTCTATAAGTTTTTTGTATCATAAAGATAAATGTCGAGTCGAGGTGTGGGGAGGGAGGGCTGGAGGGCAGACGTCAGTGATGGCGCAAAATACAGGTAACGGACGTGCCAAATGGTACTAGAGTGGTGCATGCTAACTTGATTATGCGAGCTAATTGCGCCTCTGCAGTTTGTGTCAAACGGACTCGTTGAGAGATGAATGGTTATTGCCTTTGGAACAATTAATGTTTTTTATTTCATATTGAATGCGCCATACTCGCACTGTAGGAATTTAACATGGCTAATGAAAAATTATTGTCTCCATTTTATATCTGATGTCACAACCGTATAGGTTCTTGAGCTCTGTTGGAACTGAAATGATTATTATTTTATGTAGTGCGACAACTTCAATTCAAATATGACATTTACTTCGGCTTTATTTGATTTTTTTGCTAGTTTTTGAAGTAAAGCTTCCGTTCTTTAATGGGGCTACATGGCTGGTATCACATGAGGTAATATGTGCTCACACTAGGCGCTCTTGATACCTCGTTGAAGCTTATATTATCTGTAGATCATGATACTTGTTCGCTAATTTCAATGCCTCATCGTTTAAATGGCTTGACTCATCAATGAGAATAAAATTCATAACCAAGTCATTAATCCAGTAACTTGGCTTAACAGCTAGAGAATACGGCAAGTCGAATCGTCCCAGTAGAACAAATTTCTAAGACGTACTCACAGTTTGATACGTTGTTTATCTTGTGCTCAATGGATATGTTTTGGTGATCACCGTTTGGCAAACCTTCAGTTGTCCAGCCAAGTCCAGTTCATTCAATTTCCACTTGATATTCTTTTCTCAATACGATTGGCCCAGTTCAATTCACGTGCTATTGCTGTTGCCGCACAGCTGTTACTTATGCCGAGCTCTAAGGTATGTAGGTGCCTTCATTCCTTCTCAGCTCGTGATGTACTTTTTTATATTACACTTAGACTGCGACGTGCGCCATACGTGATACACGCGATTACCTAACCTAACGTAATCAAAAACACTCGCATATGAATGCAAATTTGTGTTTGTTACTGCAGTATGCTAGTTTAGATTAGAAGAAAATTAATAGGGTGACCAAATTTGTGAAAACAAAATGCTTCATTTGTAAATTCACAACGGAGAATTGTGTCGATGTGAAATTTTTCCTGTGTGGAGAACCGCTGTCAAAGTGTTACGGGGGTAAAAAGTGCCTGAAATGATACTGCTTTAACGAGTATTTTATGTTTTTCTCGTCAGTGGTTTGACTGTGAGCAAATTTTAAGTGTTCTGGAATTGAGGAAAGCATGTTCTGTGTAGTAAGTTATAATTTTTTTGGAATTGAACGCTGATAATTTTGTTTCACAATTGATTCTTCAAGAAGAAGTGCTCCTATGATACGGAGTTAATCTTACGCTTTTATCTTATGCGTGAAAGACACAAGACTTGTTTTATTTTCATCCCGCCAGTCCTCAGTCCGCCAGCTTGAACTTCGTACAAGCGTCTGAGTTTTCCAATAGGAAAAACCTGAAGTAATTTGACTGTTTATTAACGCGTGATGTTATATATTATTTCTAACATCAAATTTGAAAACCGCGAGCTTAAGAATTGAAAAAAATTGTGGTACAATGCTTGTGGCATTTAATTTTTATCAGACAAAATTTGAGAACTTTTACTGGAAGGTTATTTTTGAATAATTTTGTTACGTGCTTGTGTGTTTTTTTTTAATTGTATGTGAGCGAAGGTCTGAGCTATGAGTCGGAGGTCGAAATCCGCGGTCGAGAGCCCGATGAGAAGAAAAGGAAGCGTTTGTGAGGCAGCAACACGCCCCTGCCCGCCAGAGGGCCGCTTGTCCTCGACGTATCCTCCGTGCGACTCGGAAGAAGACCTTCTGGTGTACTGTTTGAAGCGCTCCTCGGTCACCTCAATGAAGGACGACGTAGCTACGGGGGCGAGACCCAAAGAACGCTGCCCTACATTGGAAGATGCGGCGCATTCTAGGCATTCCAAGAGGGCACCAATGGCGTCTGGTTGGCCTAAAGAAGGAAAGGCCGTTCGCAGGTTACGACCTCCTCCGACATCCCTCAACTTGTCTCGTGCCCCACAACCCTCTGCTCCCCAAGTTATCCCGCGGGTTCGCAAGACGTCCATCCCTCTGGGGATCTACATCCCGGAACCAGGAATGCCTATTCCCGATCCCGGGCCAATGCTCGAAGACGAAGATGAAGACACGTCTTGGCAAGGCTCAGACGAGAGCGTCAGTGGTTCCAAGGGTCAGCTGATGAGTGTCCCCTCGCAATTCAGATCGATTTCAACTCCTGTGCAGTTCTTCAGGCTATCCACGGCTCAGGAAAGCGGTAAGAAGTACGGCATCAGGAAAACGTCCGTGCCTCTACCTATGAAGACTCCGGATCCTCCGGATAGGTTTGCCATGTCGTGTTTTGGTTCACCAGTCGACTCCCCTCCGCCCGCAATTTTCATCACTCATGACAAAGATAAGGTAAATTTTTCCATATTTCTCAGTTTTCTTGGCGACTGACTTGATTATGTTGAGTTCTAATGGACGGTGAGTGTTATGAATTCAACATGGCAGTATGCTAAAGATTTTTTTCAAAATGGATGTTCCCACTCGTGTCAAGTTTTAATGTTATATTGGTTGCTAATCAACGAATTGTACTATGTTTCCGATTTCAGCTAAATAGTAAGGTAAGCAGCTAGTGAAGTGTATTTATAAATTCAGTTCTGTCGGCTCAAGTTTCATGTTGATCTAATTTTTTGATGTTCGAAAGTTCTTGTAAATCGGGAAGGAAATGAATGTTTGTACCCGAAAAATTAAAAGAATGATCTCAATAAGTCTTTCAAAAGCGTGTGCCGCTTACAGCATTGGACTAATATGAATATTACATAGTCCAGCTCAACCTTCTATGCTGCTGCAGCTCAGGTCACGCTCACACACTTCGGTGGGCGGTCCTCCACAAACACCTGACCGATGGTGGCCCGCACATGTGTTTACCTGTGGCTTCTGTTCACTTTATTTCCGGTTGTGTGGCTTTGGGATGATTGATTTTCCACCGAAGATTGTGGCTGATATCACTACACTAAGGTCCGATTCTCCCGTGTGTAATAATAAGATCCGGGGAGAAGGATCTCCTCCTCCCCTCGTCCGAGGTGACTAGCAAATTTATACGAATTGATCAGCGTTTCTGCGAGACTCGGTGCTCTTAACTGTCAGATTTTGTAGTCATTAACGCCCTTTCCTGAACGGCTTTTGGCGGTTATTCAGGTGACTTTTGTCGTTTTTCGCTAGGTCTGAGTACATTCGGAAATGGTCACTTTATGCCGGGAAAGGTCGGGGGAAGGACGAGTAAAGTCATTTCAAGATTAATTATTCAAAATTTGGCTAGCTTGTTTGCTCGCCAAATCTTGAGAAATGTCATTTAAGTCAAAATGAGGTAACCCGTATATACCGAAGAAAGGGTTAAATCAACTCGTTGTTGGAACAGCATAACGGGGACCTCAAAAGTAATTTTGCGAATTGGAGCCCAGGTTTGATACACTGACTTCTTATTTGAACGCGTCGATGTATCATACAACTTCATTTTCGCACTACATGTTTTATTGTCTTCTACGATCTGCAACTTCGCGTGTCATTAATTTGTCATGTAATATTTTTTAGAAGATTTTTGTTTCAACTAAATTATAGAATCTTGTAAAATATCACATGAAGCTAAACCTCCGCGTGTACTTTAAATGCCGTTCAGGGTCTACATCTTGTTATCTAAACGTGGGCCTGCCTTGGACAAATATTTAAATCAGATCTATAATAGTATGCCTTAATGTTAATTTTCATCGTATTACCACGAAGCGCTCTGTTAGGGTAACCAAGAGCAGGCCACCGTAACCATTCAGAGGTTCAGCAACTCTACTCGCATTACGAGAAATTTGAGTTCACGTTACATGATGAAGATGAAAGTGATCAATTGCGTGTAAATTCCGCGTCAAGTAATTTTTTTCATTTTTTGTATACTCAAGCCGTTTTGTGTGTAGTTACGGAGTATGGAAATTAGGAATCCTATTGAAAGAAACAAAAATCAATGAATTAAAATAAGTGTTGTGAGATTCCACACATTAAATAAAGGGTGTGCCAAAATTATGGCTACACAAGTTTTGTCAGTTTTCTAAATAAAAAGTTGTCAAATTTATATATTAATTTGTGAAATTTGAGGTAGAGGATGCCATAACAATATTGTAAAAGATTTATGCAATTTGGTCTGCGTTAATTTTTTAACATCATTGAATCGTGTTTGGAAGGCTTCACAAGCGGTACGCAGGGTGTCTTGTGAGATCTTAACGCAGTTTAGCTTCCAGATGATCGAGCGATGCACGAGATCTGCTAAAACGGACGGCACTGAAAAATCAAGCGGACTCAGATCCGGATTCCCCGACGGCGTTCATCTTTGCTGATGAACGCCTGAATTTATGCCTGAATCCAACTTAAGGTCATTTTGAAGCCGTGCGATGGAGCGTAGTCTTGTTTGAGGGTCCAAGGTACGCAATTTTTTAAAGTGTCCAGGAGCCCACGGGATTAGTTATGCTTCTACGATATCAGAAATGTAACGGTGGCTGCTAATCTTAAATCCCAAAGGAACAAAAACGAACAACGAGAAAAAACCTTCATGTAGCAGTGATCGCATCTCTCACCATCACAAGTCGTGATACTTGACGTCGATTTACTCCTCTGCGTTCCACTGACCCATCCCGGCCCAAAACTCCTCGCTGAACGTCGAATTTTTTCTTATCAGTGAAGACCAAATTGAGCAGCATGCCTTCAACCTTACATATATTGAGGATGTGTCGACATCTTTCGAGTCCCATGCTTTCATGAATTATATGTCGTGCTTTCTGGCATTCTGTAGGGACACGCCTTGAAATTTTCATTTAAAAGTCAACATATTGAAGTTTAATCTCTGTTTCTGTGATCAATTTTCTAGCAAAGCCACGAGGATTTTTTCTATACTCTTCTCTTGTGTTTTTCATGAGCTGCGATATCCGAAATGACCATTTTGTGCCTTGACCTGATCAATTATTGGTTGTGCAGTCTCTCTAAGCAAATTTTCTTAACTTTCCGTGCCGTTTTACGACAAATATCTAATATTTTTTAACGGGCAAATTACTCTTACCTTTCATGTGGAGGAATACGATACAATTCCGATCAACAACCAATACAACAATTTAGTGTTTCAAATTTATGACGGGAATAAAAAATAGATATCATTAGCTTGTAATAAACTATAAATTAATTACATTACTTTATGATAAAAAACTTTTTTGAATCTTGAAATTACGTTGCCATAATTTTGGCGCATCCTATATTTCACTCCTCCATATCATCATCATGAAAACCTTAAGAACATCAGTGTGAATTGAGGTTAATGAAAGGCTTCAAGGCCTTATGGTCTACAACCGAAGCATCAGTTAATTAAATGAAGATATTAGTTTTTGTTTTGCTCTGGCTTCATTCTTCGTATAAGAGTTAAGAAGACTGGAAAGGTGAAATGTTTTCAAAATGAATGTTTTGTCTGTAAACATAAACAGACTAAATTACTTTGTTCATTATGCTTCATGCCATGAAACGGACTGGATTAAAAGTTTTCAAATTCATTTTTATATTCTGAAGGGGCTAATAAAAATATAGTTTACCTTGTCCAGTAAATATAGGTGTTCTATCCTTCTGAAACCTGTCAATGGATGTTCGCGTCCCCTTCAACTTCGAGCGTGTGTTCGATCAAATGATCACTTGCTGTCCTGTAGGGGTTTAGTTCAGTTGATGTTTGCCTGGCATAACTTGTCGTCGTGTACGGAGTCCACCAAAACTTCACGTTCGTAGCCTGTGTTAAACCTTTCAATCGTCACACCTCGATGTGGCCAGAAGTGGTTTGCTTTTGTTGAAGTGTAATTGGCACTTAGCTCGCTGTCGTGTGCCAACAGTGCTGAGATCTTTTCCCTCCCGCTCCCCTCGCTACATTGTAAGGGGTTCACGAAATGTGGCCAGCAACGCAGGACGACCAACTTGTGTGGCCCCTTTGCCTGATGTGCGTCGCTCTGCAGACGCTGCATCGACGCGCCTTGAGGGCACGCGTTCACTCTGATATCCTCTCACGTGATGATACGGGGCCACCACGAGTGTTTACTCGCCCCTGCGTTCGGGTGCCTTTGTGTATTGCGGCGTAAACGTAATCAGGACCGGAGTTTTCTCGGCCCACACCCCGTGACCAAATGCGTGCTTTAAAATGACAGTTTGTGCTTGCGGGTTTGTGCCCCACTATGCCTTGCGGTATACCTGTGAAAGACGGTGTTCCTGTGCTGGGTGTTTCTCTAGCTTTGGTAAGCGGGTCTATGCCTACCACAAGCGCCACAACACAAGCGCGTTTATGTTTAACGTATTTTTATGTCGATGAATGTTAATGTCTTGTTCGCGGGTCTGGCGTTGCGTGCCGCTTTCAAGACCACTCTGAAGGCCGCTCTGAAATGCATCCATTTCTGCACGAGCTCGACAAGAGCGAACTGCTCGTGAAGTTTGCTTCTTGTTGTTCCGCAGGTGCCTGCAAGCTTTCTAACGCCTCACTGGGTTCTGTTATTAATGTTCAGGTATTCTGTACCTGTTGCTCCGGCTACGCTCTAGAGTTCACAATGTTGGTCGGGTATTTGTTTTACGAAGAATACTGCACCTATCTAAGTTAGCTGCTGTTAGGGTTGTTGAACATGCTATGAACTTTTTAAATTGTGTAGTTAGATGCACACATTTTAGGGACTTTGTGCTCTGCAAAGTAGTAAAATGTTTCGAATAACTGGTTTTAGCTTATCGATTTTACCAACGCAGCTAGAGGACTTGACGCTCCTCAGAGGTTCCCTTCTTTGCCTGACGCTGATCAGCTTCGTTTGTGGCTTGGAGCTGCGCCTCAGTTGCTTAGCTTGGGCAGACCTTGCGTCATTCCTTGCTTCATGGATTTTGGAACGGTTTGTCTGTGTCTCACGCAACCGACTGACGCACGAGTTCTGCGTGTACGGTATCTCATCTGTCACGAGTTCTGCGTGTACGGCATCTATTCTGTCACGAGTTCTGCGTGTACGGCATCTATTTTGTCACAAGTTATGTGCGAACAACGTCGATTCCGTTACGAGTTATGTGCGTGCGCAGTGTATTCCTTTACAAATTATGTGTGCACGACGTCGTATTCTGTATTCCATTTACGTTGCTTCAAGAGCCTCACTGCGACTTCCGAAACCGTTTGAGCCCCGACGGCTTCAAAACCCTCCATAATTTAGTATCTTGCTTCTTGTTAACTCGCACTCATCGTCGTTGTTAGTTGAAATGGTGACGGACGAGGCTACTCCTGCATGTGCATGCGTTATCGCTTAGGTTCTCAATTCAAAGCCTCTGTGAAAGTCGGTTAAAACATTGGAGAAAGTTTGAAACCAAGTTTGAAACCGTGGCGCGGAACTGAGTACCGCTGGTTGTATCACAATGTTAGAAGTGCCGTGTTTGTGTGATGCATATTTACAGTTCTACGTTGGCATTATTTACTCTAAATGTTCAAGTCAAAAAATGTCCGAAATATAAATTTGAGAGAGAATTCTTACCCTTAGGTCACGATGCGGGAGCGACGACCTTCTGCCCCTTATTTCGTTCATAAATAGCGTGCGTGCGGGTAGACCTTACGCCGCCAATGTTTGTGTCAATTTTGTATATTTTACTCGGAAATTAGTTGTTAGTCTTAATTTGGGTCACGAAGTCAGAGTGTGGATATTTCAGTGCAACCACAGTGAAAAAAATTGCACTGTTTAGTTTAGCGAAGTTGCACGGAGAAAAATATATGGGCATTCCTTCATTTAGAAATAAATAGACTGCAAGTACAATCGTGTGAGATTTTAGCTCAGCATATCCACATCGCGATAAGCTGGGGTAGCGTGCGTGGGAAATAAATCTGAGTCACTTAGATTTCTGAGCATGTGCGTTAATTGCGCAGCCCAAGTAGTAATTACTCGTGCAGTCTCGTCAACCATTGCTGGACATGATTTTGTCCGCGTGTTGTCATATTTTGGAGAACTGCCTCCTGTCACCATAAAACGACCCCTACTTGAGCGTGTCCAAAAGTTGACGAGTGATGGCATCAGCTAATTCGTAAAGTTTCGTCGCGATTTCACCCTGAGAACTTCGATGTTTTATGGTGAATTCTAGTGAGCGTCTTCTGCCCATATGTTACTATAGGTGCGGAGTGTCCTACAAGATAGCCAAGGTGCCACTGGATATTCCACTAAGGGTGGAATAATTTATGAATGCTCGCTTGCTTTTCTTCACCTCTTTTAATTTCTCTCTATATTTTGGCATTGTGTGGTGGTACGTAATCTTTGTTACTTTTGAGATGATCATACTTGGCATTTCCGTCTGCGACTTGTGTCTCAGTGAGTTGCATTTATTTACCGTATTTGCGTTATTGGCACTGCCAACTGCCCTGCCAAGTGCCCCTCCTCCTCACGCCCGGTCGAGCCTCTCCCCGAGTTCTAATCAAATATATATTCTAAATTGTTCTCTCGTTCGTGCTCCGAGAAGCAAAATTCTCAGAATGAATATTTCCTGGAAGTGCTCTGAAGAAGATCGTTGTGCCGCTGGTATTCATGCCGAGAGCTACATCAATAGTGTCTGTCCTGGTGCCCGTTTTGGGGTCTGGACAGGACGAGACCCTTGCTTGGTGCCCGCAGCTGACGCAGCAACACTGGTTGTGGGAGGCTGTTGTGGGTGTCGAATTGGTGGTTGTGCAAGTTATGCCTTCACTTTTCTCTTGAAGATATCGACATGCCTACAATCAAGCTCCTAAAAATATTCTCAATTTCATCCACGTCTTCCTTGAATTTTCTACGTCTTTCTTGAGTTTTCAGCTTCTCTGACATAGACGGTGTGAACGTTGAAATTCTGGTCGCAGCTGTTGTCGTCAATATAATCTAATTATAACCCACCTTTTCTCAAAGTTTTGTGTCGGGTTGAGCTAGGAAATTGGAAATATAATTTCCTTACGACAATTAGCCGCAAAATATTCAGTAGTTACCTTTCCCGCACGTTCGTGTTAAAGGAACTCATTTGGCAAGGGATTGAAATTGAAAAGTATACAAATTTTTCATGTGTTAATATTTTATCGTATGCATCTTTTGAAGGGTCACTATAGTTTTTTTAATTATTTTGCATGATAATTGCAACTGTACAAAAGGCTTGTAATATGGATGAACGAACCGAACTAGACAATCATCCGAATATCCAGCGTTAAACACTTCCAACATCACTGCACGTACAACTTCGATCTTTGCAGCGTCTCTGCTTGAATTAGCATTTAAATTCATTGTAATATATTTTTAATAATGTGACCTAAAACTCCTGCTTCACTCTGGCATGCTTGGCATGCTGGTGCGGTAGGTGATGGGTACGCTGTGCAGGCTACAGTTCTGTTGTAATGGAGCTCCTGCGTGGCGGCGATGTAGCGTGATGGCTTTTGGGTATTTTTGGTGCCGGGCGAGTTTTGGGGTGGAGCATTGGCTCGTGCAGCTGCTGATTGACGGGGTCTACATGTATGTCCTTAGTGTGTCCGGGCTCTGTCTCTGTGCCCCCACTGGCCGTCTCTGTGCCCTCACTGGCCGTCTCTGTGCCCTCACTGGCCGTCTCTGTGCCTTCACTGGCTGTGGCCAAACCTGCAGGAACTGTCCCTGTGGCCTCTCTGTCATGGCTCCCTAATTAACACTCGTCCCCAGTAGGAATGCAGCAGCGTAGGTGCAGGCCGTAACGCTCTCTCCATAACGACGCTTTCCTTCATGTTGAGTGTTCTGTCATCGGATGCTTGAAGACTTTTATGCCTTCCCTCAGCGGAGCTTGTCCTCCAGAATACTAATAGTTTCGCTACGTGTCCCGCATTGCTAAGCCCTCAATGCCCTTGCTGCCACCGGGTTGGTTGCGGTGACCGTCACG
Source organism: Orchestia grillus (assembly GCA_014899125.1). Lineage (NCBI taxonomy): Eukaryota > Metazoa > Arthropoda > Malacostraca > Amphipoda > Talitridae > Orchestia > Orchestia grillus. The sequence goes on along the minus strand of VOMN01112835.1, from coordinate 30,075 downwards.
TGTCTTGTGATGGGATTTTCCTCTCGCTTGATACGTCGTGAGTTGCAGGTTGTTCCCCGACTTTAGTGTGGGGTATTGGCGTGTCCTTGGAATATAGTCTCTGAAGAACGTGCATATTTTTATATTTTGGGGAGATAGACCCTTATACTGGCTTGTAGTTCTTACGAAGAGCGAATTTATTGGAATGGAAATGAACTTTTGCTAAAAGTGAATTTGATGTCGGTAATACTGTGAGGTTACAAGTCATCGGAGAGTAATTCATTGGATGCTGTGTGTGAGATAAAACTTTGTAAAGTATGCTGCATTCACCCATTGCCAGATGTCTCCCAGGGCACTGTACACAGTGACGACTGAGTTTGAACCATCGCGAGCAGAACTCGTCTTGCGAGATCGTCGCTAAAATTTCGTAAGCTGGCAAGTCCAGAAACTCTCCAAAATAATAATTTACGTGTTATGAAAAATGCATTTGAATACTCAAACACATGACTCCAGAGTGTGTTCGCGTTACTGTGGAGATATAGAAATGTTTTTGTACCAGTTGTTTGCATGTTTTGTTCAAGTAATATTATGAGAGACCCAATCGAAATTTCAAACCATCGCGCTGATAGGGATCGTGTGTTAGGAGGTGCACTGCCTATGAAGAACGTACTGTCATGGCAAAATCCGCTTCTCTATCGGCAGTGCCATGTTTGTTGCAGGATTGGTGAGGAGGACCTACTTTAATTACTACGCTAAGACAGCGATCGCATTCTTGCTATCAATTTATTGAGCGAGGTCGTGATTGGCAGCACTGTAAGTTTGTGTTGTATTGCACTGCCGCGGGACTCGCATCTCGTGACGAGATGCTGTGTGATGTTTTACCATGTTGGGCGTCGTAGCCCTCGACTGAATCGTACAGTAGGCTCTGCAACACTCAGTCCATCACAGGGCTAAGGAAACGAGTTGCAAATGCTTCCATTAATTCTCTGGCGCACCGGGATCTTCTGCCAGCTGCTAAAGCTAGTTCAATACTACGTGGATAGATCGCTGGAGGCTTAGCGACGAAAGTTTGACGTCTCCATCTTGAGTTGGGAGCTGCTAAATCTAGTCCAGCGATACTCAGATCGTGCTTTTGTATCTTTTGTATCTAGTTTGTGTGTCTTCAGATTTTCTTTATAGTGAAGTTCATTGATCAATCAGTTTAATTTAATAAATGTATACAAATAAAGCACGCAGTTCCAACGCTCACGATGCTGTGACGCAAACAGTGCGTGAATATTAACGTTCAGAGATAATTAGCGTAGAGCCGATAGTCCCTACACTATTCCAATAATCATTATAATGCACTAAAATAAACACTGATACTGCACGTGAACAAGTAACGTTCTCAGACAATGGAGTCGTTAAATTATCCTGTGGAAACATCACTTCAGCGTGTCCGAAGCGACCTAAAGCGCCCGGGATGGTTGTAGTCGCTGTTTCCAATGCCCGTATTCAATGAGCTGCCCACTCATGACGGGATGTTAACTTGCGTTTACCGCTGTATCACAGCACATTCGCCCCTTTTTATAAATTCACCTTGATTTTAAATGCAAATGTCCCTGGATGTTGAACTAGAAAGAAAGGGACAACCCTTCCCGTGTCGTCAACGCTATGAACTCGTCGAGGGACCCGTTGCTACGTCGGTGCGGTGCTCACTCTCGCTTAACTTTTTGATGTTCTCGCCTTGAATTTTCCATTTCCCTTGTTGCTTTTACATGACTCTCAGTAGGGGTTTCTGACGGAGCTCGCGCTTGAAAATTGTCTTATTCTTCATAATTGAACTCAGTTTTTGTGCTTGTGGATTCTGTGCGGTAAATTATATACGATATTTGAGCGCATTGAATTACCTTGTGCCTTTAGCATTCGTTCGTTTTAATGTTTATTTGTTGCTAGACTTTCGGTACAGGAGTGATTTCGTTGTCACTGACACAGATCTACAAGTCCTAGACTTTATCAAGGAAGTGAATTAAATTGGTTTAATAAAGCAGTCTTATCACAAAAGCGACTCCTACGATAACAGAAGGACGTGCCGTCGAGGAATATTAACAACTGACATTAAGGTAATCATGCCCCCAACTTTTTAAGTACAAAAGAACCGGAGATTTACGTTGAGCGACTCGAGTGCTAGGTAATCGTAAGGTATGCTGTAACTTACCAATGATACTCATATATCGGTAGGCTAGCGTAACTGTTCGTTAGTTGGTGACGTACTTTTAAAATAAATTTTCGAACATGGTTAATATAACTCAAGAGATGGGTAAAATTTCCTGCAAACATTTTTCAGTGCATTCCTAACTGGACGCACAAATCGATGGATACCTTTTTTTCTTTATACTTTATTACGATAATGAGACATTTGTGTCACTTGGAAATAGCTCGTTTTTTAACCATTCGTTCCATGGTTAGTTGACAAGCGCGACACGTCGTTCACTTACGATTTACGCCCTCGAACGTTTCTTGGGCTATGCGTAGATTTCTTGGCACTCAAACATTGGCTGGGTGAGTTATACACTTATACACTGGTAAAGTCACCGGTCGTTATGGGCATTTGCTACATTAGTTACTTACTCATCGTAGGATGTGTTCAATGAGAGCCATTGCTTGCATGATGTTCTACATGGGTTGCGTGAATATTCTCGTATTGCTTTATGTGTTGCGTGAATATTCACGTTGTTTTGCTTGTGTTGAGTGAATATTCACATGTTGCTTTGATGTGTTGCGTAAAAGCGAATATTTAGGAGGTGCTTTACTTGTGTAGCTTGAATGTAATTCAGTTATCTATTTATATAAGCCCAAATTGTTGGCTTAACTTGAAAATCTCAAAAAGACGCGCACCTGATAACTATTATCGCCGAATCTAACTTCTATTAATGAAGTGCCGTCATGAAGCAGCGCAAAATTGTTAATTAATTCGTAACTTTTGGTTCGGGTGCGCGATTAGAATCGGGTATTTGTTCCTATCAGCGTGAGGTCATCTGGAATTTTTAGGTACAGTAAATGTCACCCGCACTTCTAATAATAGTATCCAGGCTAGCATAACGTCGCCATAACTCGTTCTCATGCGGAGCTTGACGTGTCTTATCAGTATGTGTTGAAGCACACGTGGTTATTTAGCGCAGCAAATGATCATTTTTCCAATTGATGTCACTGGTATTGGGTTGCTTCAACGGTTATGGAGTATGAACACAAAGCGATGGCGCACGGTAGCGCGTTATTTGTACGCCTTATTATTCGACCTTGGTCACGTCGACCTCTTGTCTGACTTCATTGTTCATGCGTCGCACTGCACCTTACAACGATTCTATAAAAAGCTTCCAAGTTTTAAAAATACCCCGATGCTAATGAGATACCGTTTGTCTCATCCACATGCTCTTAATGGTAAACCAACCGCACAAAACCTCTAGTATTCTGTTTTATTAATTTGCTATTTGGTTTAAATATTATGTGTTGAAAATCCCATTATTTAGTATGGGTAACCGTTTCTTTATCTAGGATTCTAAATTTCCTTTTACTTTCGTCTGTGGAACTCCTTCGAACAACTTCATTGTTGTCAATTCATCGCCAGAACACTGCGAATTGTTCCATTGCCCAAGACGCTTATTTCAGTGAAGCAATTTTGCCCAAGAATTCTTGGTGAGCGCCACGGACAACAAGACAACCTGACCCGGCTCTGTGAGGCGCTGATTAGCCGTGGTGTTGAACACGATCAGGGCTTACATTTTTTCCCCGTCCTTCGCCTGGGCTATTTGTTATGCCTTCTTTCGTTGCCACTTCGCTGGCGGTGTTCCGTGACAGTGCGCACAGGACTCGTCTTACGATGCGATGTGTGGACAAATGCTTGCGTTCTTTTATGCATGTCCTCTAAACTTGAACGCAGTGGCGCCGGCGTGCAGTTCGCGCTGCGCGATGCAAGGGTTATCATCGTAAAGCAATGTTTGATTTGTGTAGATGCAATTTTGGGCTGTGTAAAACCGGGGGAATTTTGTTAGCGCATTTGGCAGGATTGAGTAATAAAAGACTTTGTGTCGCAATGAAAGCTTGAAATGTGCGGCGTTTTTTTACTGCGCATAAATTTGTGGGAAATTCAAATGAGAAAGAGCGTATGTGTACGCGTGAAATCTCTTTGGGTAGAAAACTTTGCTAGCTGTGTACCCATGTGGCGACGATACGAAGATAGTATATGGATCTGAAAAACGTCTAGCAACTTTGATAAGAGTGTGAGAAAACCATCCAGGTGCGTGAGTGACAATTCGTAAAAAAGAGAGAGAGAGAGCGTGTGGCTGTCTCATTTGTGATGTGTGAGCATCATTCACGTGTGAGAGGTAACATGATGCTCAAATATTGTGTAATGAAAAAGGATCTTGTGTAATCTACTAGAGCTAATAAACGCTTCGAAAACGTAGTAAATGATGTGGAATTTTGATCAAGAGTCCAGTTTGTGTACGTAACGCGTTAAATCAATAGACGACCAAACGGTACTGGAGAAAGCAGGCATATAAGAATAAAAATAAATAGAAGCTAGGCATAATTTTGATTTGTAGCTCGGACGATGAACATTAAAATTCAGCGATTTCAAATTTTGACAGCTTTTTGAGTAATCCTTGAGTGAATTTTTTAAGACTGAGCAAAAATATCAGGCCCTGTAACTGCAAATTATAGTGCTTGAAACAGCAACACATTGTTTTGTTAGCGCATGGATAACTAATTTGAATACTGAGGTTGGTGAGCAGATAGCTTCAGTGACGTGAAATTTTGTAGTGAGAAGCATGGGACAGTGTTGAGCCATGATTTGATCATATATATTTCCCTGCGATGTACGTCCCATTCAGCATTGATGTTCGGATGGAGCTTCTGCGAGCTGTTTTGTATGCGTCGTCGATGGAAGTGTGATGTTTCTGAAGGAGTGTTCATTGCAAGGTATACATTGGAAGTGAGAAATACAGGTATCCATTGTCCAATGTCCATAAATTTCAGGTTCGTTCTCTTCCTGGTAATGGCCCTGTCAGAAGAATAGCGGTCCAGCAGTCAGGGAGTTGAGACTAGAGAGTCAGTGCCAATTTTAGGCACATGAAGAAGCGTAGTTATTGTTAGGGAACTTCATTGTTGTCTTTTAACGTTGGTTAGTGCGTGTTTGTAATATATAATACGTCGAGTTCGTGGCTTCGGTAGAAACTCTGAGAATTGAGGTGGTGCAGAGTTCTAGGAACAGAACATGTGCTCATGCGTCCTAATTTCGTATGTCCTTTTAGCTAGGTTTGATGCTGTGCGCAGGTAGCGCGTCGTGCGTCGAGACCTTGTCTAACGTATCAATTGAAAGGCATTTCTTGAACGCACTTCTACATTTCGTGTTCGAGTTGATAAGATATGGACGGAGTCGATTTGATTGACGAGCAAAATTTAACACGTTTGATAAAGCGCTGCCAAAATAGTAATCTCTTCTTACGTAGTGAAATGTTACTTACTCTACTAGGGTGATACACTGATTATTTCCTTAGGTTTTTTAGTTCATGGAAAAATTATGACGAATTGTGATGTCATTTGACGTTGCACGTAATGACTCGATCATTCCGTACTACTGGCGATGATTACGTAGGCTCTAGGAAAAGATAGCAGTTGTCAGTGCCGTGCCAGGGCGCGATAATAAAGGATCTAGGGGGGCGAATACGGAGCTCCACATCTGACGTAGACCGGAAGTTGAACGCGCGTCGTCAGCAGAGATAAGGTCGATAGTGCTGCTTCTAATCGATATTTGCTCTTCTAGTTAAGGTGACTTTTAATGCTTGCAATACTATACGCAGTTGGCATTTCTATGCAATATGTATATCCTGACTTCCTGTTTTCAAATTGAACGAGATACAGGATATCCAATGAGCGATTTAGTCGTCAGAGCGAGAGATCAAAAACGAGTTGGGTCGCTTTATTAGAGCCAGACATTTAGCGAGAGAACTGAGCAACTCCATCTGTTCATTATATGTTTTTTTCCTGAAACTACTCACTTAGTGTACGAGAAACAACGTCATTGTTTTGTTCATGATGTTCGACGAAATGTTATACTAGAATATAAGGGGTATTCTAGTTTTATTCTTTCAGTGGAAATACTTTCATCACCCAAAATTTCCGTATAACACGTGCGTTAAATGAATCATATTCTATTTACGTTTCTAAACTATTTATCTTGACCTAAACTATAATTTTCTGTTCTTAGTATCATAAAAGATTTATGTGCATCACAATCAAATTTCATTGAGACATCGAATTTCTTTCTTCAAAATACTTGCTGTTAATTTTCCTTTGAAGGAGCCGTTAGCAGAACTTGACGTAGACTCGTAGAGGCTATGGCGACACTAAAAAATTGACCTTGCTGTTCTCTTGCATTGATCAGCTTTAGCCTCTCCTTTCATCGCTTGTGAAGAGGCCCGGTCGTTGAGCTGTTTGGTCTGTGAATTATTTATCACTACGATCGACTGCACATGATGTCAATGTTTCGTCGGTGTTTCAGAATCAATCCCACAGAAAACTTGTGGTGATCCGAAAACAATTGCTAGTAGAAAACGGTTTCTGAAGAAAACTAATTTGCTACAATAAACCTTTCTGACGAGAACGTTATCTGGCAATGAGCCAGTGCAAGCAAGGAGAATAAAGCCCTTGGCCAAAATCATTTGCTGACCAAATGCAACTGCTAATCACAGATAATTACGGCTAATTACAACTACAGATGATAGCAAATTCCTGCGTACTTAACTTCGAATGGGCTCCCTCGTCCCTGATCTTTAAACCTGAATTCAAGGTATGTCATTTAAAAAAGACTACAATGCTCATGCTTGTGTTAAGTCGCGTATTGCTTGGAGCGCTGCCACTCCTCGGCGCGACGGCACACCGCGCGTGGGCGGGGAATCGTCTTGGTGCGGGCGTGTAGGAGGCGCGCGTGTTGTGTGTTCGCTTTGTACCCTCCTGCCGGATAAAAGGAAATTTATTCCAACTGAGTTGTCCTGCAGTACCACAGAATGAATTTTCAAGTTCTTTGTAGTTACTGACGGAACCCGTGAGGGCAGTGGAAAATGTAAGGTTTGGGCTTCCTTTCCTGAATGCAGCACTCCGTGATTCGTTGGTAATCCAGCAGTTTCGCTCCGGGCATAGAACCTGGGCCCTCCTCACTTGAAGAGGAGCGCGCAAACCACCGCACAATGAGCTCTGGGTACTGAGTGGGCGTATTGCCGTGTTAGCTCTGGTTGAGTCAGTAGGGTTTTGACTGATTTATCATGAGTGACTTCAGGATTTCGGCTGACCTGTCCCTTGTTACCATCAAGTTTCAGCTAATATGTTCTGTATGGCTGCAGAATTTCTGGTGATGTGTTCTGCGTGAATTGAAATGAAGACTCGAAAAGAAATTTTAGTTTATCTGTGAAAGAAAGAGGTCCATGTGTTTTGGAATTTGATTCGCGTGTTGTGTCATTATTGAGAACGAATTTAAGCATGCGCATAGACAGAGGGTTGTTATAAAGCGCTTGTTCGTAATTGTACACACGTTAGATAGTTATTACGACGGTGCGTAAGCACGACTTCGTGCACGCTGATGTTCCACGTGTATGGGACTTAAATACGTTTGAACGAACGTTACATCCTGGAAAATCAACGCACTAACAGGAATGAAATTGTATGTAGGCCAAATTGAGACCACTTGAAATGCAGATGTGGGCGTGCTAAATAAACCCGGGTATGTGTACACAGTTGCTGAATGCTACTAAACCGAGCCTTTTTTTGGCGCCTTGACTTGCCATAGCCCACGTGATCAGCAGTCAAAATTGTTCAAGAGTGTGGAGTTGCTCCCTGAGGCGTGGTCTCATCCCCCGGTATTGGGGCGCGGGGCGCTGGCGTGCGGTCTTGTGTACTTCACCTTAGTTCTCGTGTTCATTGTACAATCTATGTAGTGTTATTTTGCGGTCTGCTCGATGAAAAGTAGGCCGTCGCCGAGGTCAAGAGTACGTATGTGTTGATGCTCATGTTGTGAAATTTGTGTGATTCTTGGGGTGAGTAGTCCAGATGGTGAAAAGGAAGTAGGAATTTTATAATGATTTCCTTCTGCGTGACTCATGCGTCCGGAGACGTTAGGGCCGAGATCGTACACCGTTCAAGTGAATGTAGCTTACTACTGAATCTGAGCATTAGTTTGCCATGATATCTTTACGAGGACCAGCGCTGAATAGAATTGTCGCAGTGCTGCTCGCAGACGAGAGATCCTGGCCGGATTGGTAGGATGCCTGCGTGTCTCTAAACCGAGGTATGCTAATTGTCCGTCCTAGTTGACATCCTCATGAGATTGAACGTTCGTTAAAGATGCTCCGAGCTGTGTACCTGCGAAACATTAAGCAGCAGGGAGTTGTGACAACTTGCTGAGAGTTTCTATTTTTGCCGGTCTTTCTCTTCAGAGAAGAGGCCAGTGTGTCAGTCAGGAGCTCCTGCTGAGGCCTGGCCGTTCGCTTCTATTCTTCTCTGTCCATTTTTTCCCTACAAGATGATGTTTATCGGGTAAATCGCTGTTTTCGTATCGTAGCGCCCAGGTCTTCCGGTATAGTAACATTTTAGAACGCTCTACATTATGTAGAACGTGGAACATTTATTTCTGAGCTCTTTCATTGAAGCTGGAATCGTTAATAACACACCAAGAAGCACATCAGATCTTTTTTGTCGTTGAACGGGTTTCAGCCGCTTACATTCACACATGATTAATTTAAGCTTAATGAATTTATAATTATCACGATTATAACATCCATCCAAAAACTAGAATCATTTCCCCTCACATGTCAATGGTCAAAATAATGATAACATATTATAATTGGAATATTTCTTCGCTGTTGCAGCTGGAGTACGGGAGCGGGGGACCGCTGTCGCCTGTAAGCCGCCGCAGCGTGGACGAGGGCACGCTGCTGTACCGCCGCAGGGCGGGGCTGCAGGGGCGGCAGGTGAGCCTGGAGGAGCTCAGGCGGCGCCGTGACACCTTCCTCTCATCGTCCCTGCACCACCTGTCGTCTGGGGCCCTGCACCACGCCGCTTCAGGTGAGTGCTGCGCTCCTTGTGTCCTCTAGCGTTAATTGTGCACATTTTTATTGTGCTCTCACATCGTCCAAATGCCCTCGCTTCAATGTTCTGCGCGTGCTAGGTGCTCTTGAAGTTCTATGTTTTCGACATATTTATGAAACTTCGTAGCTCTTAATGTGTAAAAAGTGAGTGCTCACTAAGTCACGAATTTTTCTGTATGCTTTTAGTAGTGTTTTTTTTTAGACATGTCGAGCTCTTCTGATGTCACTTTCTAGTAATTTGTGCTAACCACCGACTGCATCACATGTGTCAGAAGGCTCAGAAGGGAGTACTACGCAAATTACACGAGTACAGCCGTCGCCGTAGCATACGGATGTAGGTATAATATACGGGTCGAGTTACCATGAATAGCTGTAGTTACTGTTTGCTCTGTTGCAATTAAAATAGGTCCATAAACGCTCAATTGTGCTTCTTATACGAATGAAAGCTCTAGCTGATGTGGACTGCTCAAGTTCTACGTAATATTTTACTCAAAGATCTCCCTTGCCTCGCGATAGGTTTTCATTCTGCTCTCCAACAGCGAAGGTCACCGAACTATCATTCCATTGGCTCTCTGTCAAACCATCACGCTCCACAATTGTGTTGACCTACACTCTGGATGTTCCAGGTGCACGCTCTAAACTTTATAGTTTTGGAAGATAATGGCCCGCTCATTACATACTCGCTTTGATTGTTGGTGCTCAGCTAACTCTGACCGACGCTTACGTTCTCCTGCTACAAATCAAGTCATGCATGGCTCGCACGTTGACCGTGCGTAGGTTAGTGCATGAGGGTGGTTGTGTGCGGGACTGTAGCCGTTCAATACACGAGAACATAGATTGTCTCCTGGCTGTGTGCGCGTCTGCCACATGCTCGGCTCCCTCCATTCAAGGACCAGATCATATCCCTTGTACCTGAGCTCTGGCCGCGTTGCTATGGTCTCTTCAATCTCTCGCAGGCTTTGAATATCGAGGCCTCACGCACCTGATTCTTATGATCTCATCCTTTCAGTGGTGTAGTATCAATTTTACTTCCGTATACGGCCGCAATACATTAGAAGTATTGCTTCCATGTTTGCCCATCACTTGACCCGCTAATTTATTTCTAATAGAAGTACGCGGAAGTTTATTGTACAACAACGCAATATATCTTTGTAGGCTATCATTATAGCTTTCACCTTCAAATAATCTCCTGTAGTTGAAGTACATTCGCTTGTACATGCCGACACTGATATGATTCCATAACTTAGCATCTAAATTTGACTTGAAATTAGTTACAGAAAACTTGCCTATAGTATCTGCTCCAACCTTCATATCCATTGAGGTTGGTAGGTGGTTATGTGAGCGTAATCTTCCAATATGTTGTTGTTCTTGTGTTTGCTAACATAGCTTGTGAAAGTCGGTGAGAAATGTGTGTCGCTCATATGATCATGAAAGAGGCTTCATATTTTCTTTCTTTCCCTAGCTACCTGAATTTAGATCACTGCACACCGCAAAAGTTTCCCTTTATTCCTATAATTATAAACTTGAGCCAACCGGCAAATATTTTTATACTTCCATCTCTAATGATATTCAGATTGTTCTGAAAGTCCTAAAGTGTAATATTTTAGATTTAGAGTTTTGTATCCTAACCTTCACTGTTCCATTGATAGCACCGAATTCGGTACTGCCAATGCAATTATTTCTACGTACGCTATGGTTTGGTTTACCCAAAGGACAGCTTCGGAATAAGAAGTGCTTTCGTTTTGAGCTTGTTTATTTCACAACCTAATTAAGCGTTAATGCGCCTTTATGAGGAAGTATGCATCGTGTAAAAAACACGAGTCATACAGAATATTGTTGCGGCAGTTATGGATTGAATCGCCCTATCGTAAGTTCCCTTGCATTCTAGCGCTATGGTATATAGATTAATCACTCCAAAATAACAAGTTTCAAAATTTAAAGTTCCATTTCTATCCATTACTTCTTTTTCATTATAACCAATTTGAAAACGTGCACTAGAAAGAACACGTTGACGTGGAGTGCGTCGCAGGCTTCAATATTTAAAGCTAAAGTTGATCTGTTATCGACTCTGGAATGGATTTTTTTTTCGAGCTGTTTTCCCAGCATGAATTACGGACTTGAAATTCGTTTGTAATATGTTATTCGGCTCGATTTTAGTTTTAAAATCGAATTCTAATGTAGAATTTTACGTTTTTCCAGGTATGTTGAACAACGTTAGACCACCTGCCTGTCTCCTGGAGCCCGTGTGGTAAGTGATTATTGACTTGCTTCTGAACAGATGTTGCACTCTCTTTTGAGTCTACGTTGACGTATTTGATTTATACACGTAAAAGGTAAGAGGATCTCTTGCCTCAGTGTACGTTTATAAATGGTTTAGAACCAAGCAAAATGATCGTGTGGAGATAAATGCGATGTCAGGAGATAGATGAAATGTCAGAGGTATTCTTTCCCAATGCTTTTTGGGACGCTGTACCTCGAGCTCGACTGTTCAAAATGTCTGTTGCGCTCACGTCTTCGAGTGGGGCGTTGTTCTGTGACTTGCAAACCTGAGGTGAGTGGCTTACTGGCATCGACGAGTTTGTCGTTGTAACAGGCGAACTCTTTTTACTAATTTGGTCCCTGCTGGGGTGCGACGTGCTCTAAATTGAGGTGAAATTTTCTCTTTATCATGGCTGAATGTGGCACGGCAGCTGGTTTGGACCAAATATTGTTGGAAGATATAAACAGTTGTACAATAATTTTAGAACTAGCTGCATCAAATTATTTTGAAAGTTTTAAAATCGTGTTCTGTGGAGGTATGGTGAAGCCTGACAACGTTTGAGCGGACCTCTTTCTTTCGCTCGAAAATGATAGATAAGTCGAGCTTGATTTAGGAAGGCTGTGTTGGCGGTGTGCGCTTCTCTGTTCGAATTAATGTAACAAGTTGCAGACAGAAGCTTGCCATTCGGGGCTATGAAACTAGGTAACCCTTGTTGAATTGGTGAGAAACCCTTTGTACACGAAATAACACTGTCTCACATCAAGGGGTTATTATCGTGTTGTTGAGTTCATGTTGTTGCTTCAAATAGCGCTGTAATTGAATACTATCAGTGAATAGCATTTTACATTATTTTGCCCTAATCGAATAAACTTGGTAGCAAGTTAAGATTTAGATTTATTTATGTCATTCAGTGTATTTTTCAATTGAAATCGTGGTTAATACTTTCGTTATTGCGACCAACTGCACACGGTGTTTTGTTCATCGTATAGCCAGCATTTTAATATCATTTGATCGAAATTGTTTTTGTGGGTCGGAAACCTGTTTTCAAAAGGTTTTGAAATCAAAATCAAGGCTGTACGATTGATAGAAAGCTTTGTATATTTTGCCGTAAATATTAACCAAATTTTTGCTCCTCTGGCAGTGTAAAAAAATTGTTTTAACTCATGTGACGCACTGCGGAAGATTTTATTGGTGTATCGCCTTCAAGTTACATTTTCTTTAGTTCATTTTCTGTCTCATCATAGAAAATAAGATTGTTTAGGAGTAACTAATAATTCTTGTGGTTGTCAATTGTGACAGCTTCAAAACTTGAACACGCTTGAACCCTTCAAATAGTGTATCTGTGTTTGGCAGACATTATTAAGTTCAACAACTATCGTGGAGAAATTGTATTCTCAGTTTTGCTCTCTTCATCTTTATTTTCGCCCTGTCAACGCGTGGCTATTGCCCCTTGTTGCTGCGCTATGCACGTCTGCGAGGTGCAAAACCATGTAACCGTTAATCCATTTGGTAAAAAATAGTTTACGATTCTGTTCAAATTGTTGTGCCATAAAAAGCAGGCTCACTCAGTTTCACAGGCTCACTGGTACCTAACTATTGCACTAGACTCAAACCCTCTCCGTCTACAGGCGAGAGTTTCTAAAGTTCACGTCCGTGAGGAGGATGCTAGTTTCTGGTGCAAAGTTAAATGCGGTCTTATCGCCAAAGTGATTCGGACTTCGTAGGGTCAAGACAAGACTCGTGCCGAACTAGCTCCGTACTATTTTCATATAAAAATATTTATTGTAATGGTGTTTGTAATGCGACAAATGAATGAGGCAGAGACCTTACACTTGCTCGTCTCATCACGAACGCCGAGTTGAGCTGTTACAGTTACGAATTTAGTGGTCACGCTTCTCAGGGGGTATACTACAGGTCATAGGCGAAAGGATTAGGTTTGTCTACCATACTTTATGGTTACTGGCGTCCTATAGGGTACGCTGTCAGGTTACCACAGCTATAGACAGGCCTTCGGGACTTCAAGCTTTCGTGTCCACTTTGATTCTTTTCATTTTCATGCTTTCTTCACTGATAATTCTTTGATTTTTTTTCCCTTAATTTTTAAATTCTGTTTCTATGAACAGGGGATCCTTTGTGGGGACGCACCGTGTGCATATATTTCCCGTTTTCTAAAGTCCAAACTAAATGGTTTCTTTTCTTCTGTACTAGAAGTAGCGAAGTAACGCGAAATACGTTCAACAAAAAGTTAAGTCGTTGCAATGACAGGCTGAAAGTGTGAATTCTTCGTATTCTATAGGGCTATGATTAGTTCTAATACAAAAACGCTTGGACGACGATTTTTACTAAACTATTGAGCATGACCTTTCGAAACTCGGAGCTGACCTAAATGGTTCTACGACTATGAGGCAATAACTTGAATATTGAAATAGCGACCCAATTGAGATCGGCTGTGCTTTCCAAAGTAGTTTGTATGGAACGTTCTTGAAAATTGAGAAGTACAATTTGGCTATGAATATATTTACCTTATGATTGTCGTTATCTGTTGTTAAAGTGCGAGAAGAGGCTACGTTATTTTGTATGAAATTGAATTTAACGGCTCTAATTAAATGTTATTAAGTATAAGAACTATTTCTGCAGTAATTTTCTAAGAATTATTTCGAGTCGCTCATTGCAATAAATATGCGAAACGTATACGAACGAAAAAAGTTTATAATATTTTAACGGGAAACTTTTATATAGCCTTATTGTGTTGCATGTTGTTTATAAGCCTCACTAATTAGACTGAATGTTTAGTATCTAGTACGAAGACTATTTATTTTCCTTGGTTGTAATGCAAGGGACGGGAAGATTCCCATGTTTCTGCTAACTCTTTCGAACTTATAATGGCCTCTAGCAGGATATTATGACAATCATCAGCCGCTTTACCTAATTGTCCTTGAAAAAGTGGCACTGTTATTTCTTCTGTTATTTATTCTGTTATTTATTTCATATAGCTAGATTCGGGGATGGAGAAATGATAAAAGACTCTACATACTGCGTCCTAAGTTAGACCTATGTATAGTCCGAAGTGAAAATTCTATTGAATTTTGTGGTCTATTTCTTCCATAAAATATCCGTCGTTTTTCTCATTTTCTCGTCCGCTTTTTTCTATTTTGTCACTCTCCCATAAGGCCATCCTCGGAGCAGGAGTTTCCACATTCCGGCCAAGTTTCGCGCCTTGTAGCCCTTAATGATCCTGAAAAACTCGCTCCCATTTTGCGTCCGCGTCACGCTTTGGTATTGCTCTTGCAGTTTTGAGCTGTGCATCCGCGAAAAGTTTTCCCTAAAAAATAACTTCATTGAGGGGTCATCATTAATCGCGACTTTTTTTGCGTAACTTCGAGTCCATTAATCCTGAGAGCTCTTTGAAGTTCGATGCTTTAGCGGGAGCGTGGAAGTGGCGGTCTTGCGTTGCCGGTTGTGTGGGGGCCTTTCCCTCGTGTGGACTTACAGAGTACGGCTCGAGTGGTGAGCTCTTCAACGGCATACCACTTGATGAATAAATTCCGGTATCAAGAATCGAAACAATTGAGCGTGAAGAGATGAGCAAAGGGATGTTTCATTGAGGAATAGATTTCGAATAGAATAAGTTTATTTGATAAAAGTCGCACTGAAGGGAACTCATTCCAAGAAGAATCGATGAGACATTGTACGATTACATTTAGGCTTAAAATAAAAAAAAAATGTAGTCGGTTTATTTGGAATTTTATTCAAGATGAGGAATGAAATTTGATTACAATTCTTCAGTAATGAATCAAATTACAAAAATGACTGGAGGTATGACGCAGAAATTTAATGTCTCGAAATCTAAATTAATGTGGCGGAAAATAGGTGTACGATGGGGAAAAATAAATAAATCCTTGAAGAAATAAATTGTTCGTTGAGAGAAAAAAGAAAACATGCAAAAATTCCATCGAATCATGCATGTCGGTACGGTGTATTACAACTGATTCATTATAAGATGATCGTACAGTATTTAACATATCAATCTTTATTATTCGTGAACTGAATCTGCTGAAACAAAAACGAGTTAGCACCGAGAGACCCGATGAGTAACACAAACTCCCGGGAAATCAGTGATGATGAAACGAAAATAGTATGCCGCGTTTCAGTAGCGTCTCTAACTTGATCAGTTCGTAAGGAATTCTGGACGAACTAAGGTTGAGGACTAGGTAGAAACGACGACATTTGCAATTGCCTGAATTACGGGGCTGAATTACGGTGTAGTTGGGGCTTGGCGTTTCTGTAATTGTATTGAAGTTAGTTTTTTCTTTCTTGGTACACGTCAGAGAATTTTCCCAAAAAGAAAATACAGAGAATGTATTCCAACACCGTTCCCCTCTGGCTCATTTTTTTTCACTTTGTTAAGTAGTGCTTCCTCTACAAGCTGAAGTTTTATCAGTTACAAGCTGGCTTGTTTAATTATTTTATGCGTTAGCTCCTTGAAAGGAAGAGTACTTGAAACTATTCATCATTGATACTTAGAAAATTGTACTGGACTAATGAAAATATTACTTCAGCTTGAAAATTCGCAGAAAGAATATATTTTCATTTTAGCAAAAGTAGCTCTTCATTAACGGTTTTCCCTTATCGTAGAAAACGCGTGGCATTTTCCCACGTTTCAGTATTGTAGCTACTGTTTCCGTACTCCCTAAGACCGAAGAGCTTCTATTTATTTTTGCACTCTCGTTTGTTGCTAAGAGCCTTCTGCCTGCCGAGTCGCGCTCGTCTGTAACAGCTGCGGCTAATTGGTGGTGGCCCTCTTATTCTTTCCCTCGGAGGGCTCTCACTGCTTGCGTCACTCGGTCACTCTCCTTTTTTCATCCTTTTTTTGTGCACCCACCCGTCACGGCCACTGCTTTTGAAGCAGCACCGACTAGTATCTGGTGCAGCAATAAGTGGAGGCACCACTGACCAGTGTCAGGTACACCTGGAGGCACCACTGCCCAGTGTCAGGTACACCTGGAGGCACCACTGACCAGTGTCAGGTACACCTGGAGGCGCCACTGACCAGTGTCAGGGAGGGTCACCAGTAACGAGTGTCTGGAGACAGAGCTGACCAGCGTCAAGTACAAACGTCTGGAGGCAACACTCGCTATGCAAGCTAACATAAGGTTCGCCTAAACTTCCTATTAGCAGTCCTCGGCCAGCGGCTTCCCAGGGTACAAAAGACTTCAGTTTTCAGCAATTGCTCATGTAACATGAGCCGTGACTTTGAAAAGGTTATAAGAAACATTAGTTCAGATCTGCATATCTACGTTTCGACTTGAATCGGGGTTTGGTAGTCAAGTTTGCAATTGCCTATCGAACTTTGAAAGCTTCAAGTAAAGGCGCAGAAGCCCTCAGCTGTATAGTGAGAACCTGTTGTTCCTGAAGCTTGTTAGTGGTGCCTCTAGTCGACACAGCTTCACGCTGCCCTAGAGCGCTCCCGAGCTCTGCTCAATGATCAGCCTTCTTCACACATTCCCGAGGAAAAGGCTGCGAGATACTCGGGAATGTTTTTCTTTTTGGGAAGCCTTGCGCTGTGCTTTGCGCTATCCCACTTTATGTAGGAGAGGAAGACAAACCTGTGAGGGATATTCTCCAGCCTTCATTGTGTCCAGGCAAGACTCGGTAAAATTGTTCAAGATTTTATATGTTTCGTGGACGCTAATTGAAATTACTATCCTTTTATAAAATAAGTTTGTGTTATTTCATGGCAGTATTTGTTTGATGCATTTTTTAAAGTAAAATTCGATCATGTGTGTCTGAGATATCTTTTAGCTCCTAAGTTTCTTTCGAAGTAAAAATAGAAGTTTTATTTCAGGTTCTGCTATTGTTCTATTTATGGTACGGTAGCATGCGTTCTATAGTCCACCTGTGCAAGAAAAATAGAACTTAAAATACATCAGCATAAAGGTCTTTCTGTCATGACGCTGCTCTTTTTATACCGTGCTTCTTGATTGTTCCTACGATCGTTTCTGATCGAAGTTCACAAATCTCGATGCCGCCGCGATGCTGGTGGACTGTAGTATTAGAATCCTTCATGGGTATTTTCGTGTTTGTTTTAATTTACAGGGGTAAAAACTTTAGATTTTTCTTAGTTTCTTTTTACTGAAAAATCATGCTTTCCTTATTACTGCCAAAATTCCATCTCGATGTCGCGTTTACGCTTAAGTAATAGCAGGAAAAATTACATCAACCTTTATCGTATTATTACTGAACAATTGAGTTCGCTGCATATCTGCAGATATCCTCTCATACGGTAATTTGTAATGCAAATACGTGTAAGTAAAAGTTTCTTTTAAAATAGAAGTGTGGTATTAGTTTACGGTCACGTGAAAATGTACTTTATCCTACCGCGCAATACTGCGAATATCATACATCCTTGATCGTGAATGCGCATGATCATAAGTCGTGCTCTGTGACTTCGTGTGAATCCACTTCACACCTGTGTCTTGCATTAAATTTGCTTACGTCGTGACTGCACTAGGGAAAGATTCTGTCCAGTCTGAGTACAGGGTCCCTACTCCGAGCCTTGCATGCGTGCGCTCTCATGGCATACTGCAGCAACCGACGTGCTCGCTATGATCTTCGCCGAAAATTTTCTGAGCAGCTTGATTATCATTTTATTTTGACGTGTGTCATAAACATGATGACTTGCACGTATACTGGTCTAGTTTGACAATTATGAGAAGTTCGGTTGGAAAGAAACACGGACTGGGGTTTCAAAATGTAACATTTCTTAGCACGTCTTGGTTTGAAGTTCAATGCATAAAAGATTGTCTCCAGTGGCGTATGAGTGACAGGGTCGACCGATGTGGTAGTGCGTATCAGTAGGCGGAGGTGGCTGCTCATCAAGAGTACACAGCTTGTGTGAGGAGGAGGGTGCGGTGAGGGGGGCATTACAGGTCCCTTAATATGGGGCGTGTGACCCCCTCAGTGATAGTATCAGGCTGCTCCCCCTCTCCTTGATCTGGCTGCCTCGTCAGGTGTGCGCACCTGTTGCTTGTCTGTGTTGATTGCCCGCCGTGTTCCTTCTTCAAGCTTCATTGGCGCCTCTTCTTGCTGCACGAGTATTATTGACAGGTTAGGCTTGTTCTTCTCGTCTATCTCAATAATCCATATCATTTGTTTCTAGCAGTTGTTTACTCTGTTGTTATACTGTATGAGGTATTTGTTTAAACCTTAATACATAGGCTAGCTGGGTAGAATATTGTATTTTCCTTCCCAGTTTTGTTTTGCCCTGTGAGTTACAGTTATGTCTGTGTTTGAGTTTTATACTGGAATTTTTAACTTTATTTCGCAAATTTTTAATGATTTCTTCCATGCCCATTTCATTCTTGGAGTCAACATTGAACTCTGTTCCCGACAATATCTTTTGAATATTTTTTAAATATCAGAACTGAATGAAAAGTTCACTTTATTACGCGCATTGCATACTTCGTGGAAGGCAGTAATTTGTATCTAAATTTTCGGATGGCTTTCAAGTTCTGACCATAAATTGTTTTTCAATGACCAAAACCATAATTCATCCGTTTTCATATGCAGCCTGAGAGCCAATCTGTGATTTGCGGCCGACGCTAACTCACTCGAAAGCTTCTATCGTGATCATGGATTGCACTGGCTTGGCTGGGGTGCGATCTGTCTGTGCCCGTGGGAGGCCGGCGTGCCCGATCTGTCTCTGTCATGCCTAACGACTGCGTGCGGCCTCTAATTACTGGGAAAGACCAATGCAATCCGGTCTATCCTTGCTGAAATGGCAGCAAATTTTGTTCATGATGGTATTTTCTGTTGAAATTTCCGTTAATCCTACGTTTATGCTGAGCTGAAGAAACAATTTGCGAAGACTGGCACTTCATCGTCCATAATTTGAATGCTCTTTCGACTTGTTCTTGAAATCCGTAAGAAAATCTCCATGACCTGTTGCTGATCCTCGATAGTAGGGAGTGAACCAGGATAGCAAGAGACATTTATCGTTAAGTTTAACTAGAAAGTAAATTACTATTAAGGATGTTTGTTTTTAAAAGGAAGAATCGGCCGTGATTTTATGATGTGTTCAATTATTTCGTCCAGTTTTGAAATGCAATTCACTGATCTGTTCATTCGTTTTTTCATGTGTGCGTTTCTTGTTAGTAAATAATAGACTTAAAAATGGCTTGACAAATGATGTTAATTCCTTAAGGTGCCAAAATACAGTTTCCAAGTAATTGATATTTATACATGTTTTATTCATGATTGTTCATTTGAGACAACAATGAAATCGTATATCAGATACGGAAAGAAGCTATTTTCCGTTATTTTTTGTAAATTATTTGGAAAATCACAGTGAAGACGAAGCCGACATCCTGAATTGTATGATGTACGAAACCCATATTCATGTGTCGCTTTGGCCCTGTAATGTTTGTGTGCTGTGTTGTACATTGCACTCACACTCGTGCGATAGGGGCTCGTCTCAGCGCGTCTCACTATCTGAACTGTGAATTCTTGCGTTTCGTTTCGGCCCCTGTGATGCTAGCGGTCTCCTCCTCCACCGCTACGGCGGATGAGCTCAGTAAAGTGGTTTCTAGCTGGGTAGAATATTGCATTTTCCTTCTAATTCATTTGTTCAACAAGAAAACATCGGTTATTTGTAGATGGAACCATTTCTAAATTTCAATTTGATCATTTGAACTGATGATGCACCTATCTATCGTCTATTGTGTTGGAGTTTTCTTTTCGAGGACGAGCTCTTCTTAAAGTTTGACAGTTCCATTGGTTACATTTTTTCAATTTTGATCGTACATCTGTAGGACGTCTCCCTGTGTGAGCCTCCGCGAGCTGGTCTGTCTCAGTCGTGCGCTTGTTTTTGTCGGAAAATGTTTTCTCGTACTCAGAAAGGCTGTTGCTCGCTCCTTTATTTTCAGAATAAGTTTCGGCTCATTTTAAACTTGTTGAGAGACCTTCTTCCCTCGAAAGATGTTCAGCTTAGAATGATGAAATTCAATTTGAATTTGTTAAATTGAGACGTAAAATTAAGCGAGCGTGATTACGATTTTGTTGTCAGGAGAAGAATTACTAAACATTAAGGAAAGCTCACCTTGCCGATAATTACACCACTGGCTTCTTTTTCGTTGGCAAATTATGTTGGGTCGTGTTGTTGCTTCATTACGTCATTGTGAGTTTAAAGAACCCGTTTTAAATGCGGGATTCAACCGCGTTTGAAAATTATTTTTAGACAGGCCGAAAATTTATACTGACAGAAAATTTCCTTGGTTTTTTGTTGACCTTATTTTAGCTCTGCTTGAAGTGTGAACTCTATTAAGGATCAGCCTTCACTGTCGGCTATGTGTATGCCTTTGTTGCGTTCCTATTGCGAGCTGTATACAAACTTGTAAATATTTGTCCTTCGAAAGGAGGAGAGGGTGACACTCCGGCGAGTGAATTTGAGTTTCAGGTCTTCTGAAGGCCTTTAATTTTTGCATTGGCGTCACTCGCGACTCAGGTATTGAGCATTTTGGAGACCTCTGCCAAAGAAGCAATTACTATTCCCTTAGAACGTGCGTGTCTCTACGGATCACTCGCTTTGTAGTCTAATTTGAAGCATAAACATGAATATTAAATTCAAATGCCATTTTCTTCTTGTATCGGTTGATTAAATTAGAGAAGAGATGGTCGGGTCTATTCCCTTGAAAGTAAATCCTAAAATTTAGGTTGTTGTTGAAGAATTGTTTCCTCTTCTCTGTTTTGGAGACGTTCCTTAACTTGTGGGTACGAATTTTATGAAGAGTATTCGCGCAGGGCATTATAATTCTGCAATGCACATCTTCAAAATTGTCCTCGGTTAACTGTCTGTACAAAGAAGTCTGGGAGAATTCCTTAATTCAATGTAAATGAGTTGACAATCGCTTTGAGATGCATTGCTTTCCAACTAGGATGCCTTGAAGCTTTTCCCAGGAGTATATTTTATGAAACCTAAAACGCAGCATTATTCTTTTGAAGGAGTGCACAGATGGCCAATTTCTCAGCTAAAGCCTTCCAGAGTTGTTCCATGTGTTGAGACTCTTTGTCCGTTCTTCCCAGAACCTGATCACTCCTTCAGGGTGATCCTACCCGGCGAGTTGGGTTACAGTTCACAACCCCGGCGCCAGCGTTTGGTTCCGGAAATCCCGACCCTTGTTAGTCCTGCCCACAGATGTGTGACCCCAGCTATATTTAGGAGTCATGAATGCTTTCGACTCTGTTGCTGTTCGCTGTTATTCTATAGTTTCTAGATAAATCTCTCAGCCATTTTCTTCCCCGAGTCAAACGGTTAGCTCAAAATTACTTTAACTGAAGTTTTAAGAAGCCCGAGAGTGGGTCCAAATCTGATTTGAAGCACTTAGAAATACGATTGAGGGATGAATTATTCAAAATACCTTACACTTGTGCTTCCGAACCTCCTGAATGACTTTCAGTTTATTCTAAGACCCAAAAATAACTTCCAGTTTACACGTGGACTCAAAAATCACTATGTATCACAGCGCTAATCCAAAAATGATTCCCACTCGTCCCATAAGCCTCAAAGTAACTCTCATTCACCTTATACACCCAAAAATGACTCCTACTCCATATGTCTTGAAATATCTTCCATTCACCATGCAGACTTAAAAATAACGCCTGCTCCATAAGCCTCAAAATATCTCCCATACACTCCAAAGGCCCAAAAATAACTTCCACTTAACCCTTAAGAGAACTAAGATTTTGGCTGGCAAAGCTTCAAAATAAGGAGAAGTAAGACCCCGTTCTCTCAGCGGGAGCCCACAATCCGGCTTGACGTGCTCCACACCCCCGGCCGCGGCTGTCGCATTATGCTCGTCTGATTGCATTATGGCAAACCCGCAGCCTCCTATCTCCCAGAATTGCCTGAACCAAATGTAGCAGCCTGTTTTACCCACAGACTGCATGAGGTGACCGTTGTTTTGCTTCGATCGAGTCTTTGTATCAAATTCAGATCGATTTCATGCTCTCAAAGGCGACTGTTCGTGGAAGAAAACTTCTTTGTCTGTGCAGAAGCGTCGGATATCGCTCAACCTTAAATACATTGAAGCCTACCTCCCATAAGGTAATCAGTTGAGATCTCGAGCGACCTTTCCTTCTAGTTGCTGTGTTCACCCGTACGATCGAAATCGAGTTCATGGACTTTGAAGCGTGTAATTTATGAGTTTTCTTGCTGACCCTGGTGCCAGTCTCCATATGTCTCGGCTCAGAACGTGTCTCGATACTTCATAATGGTAACGTGACTAGCGATAAAGTACGTAAAACAGTCTGTTCATTTCCGACCGGAATACATGCAAGAGTTTCTTCTACTCTGTAGTTGATCGAAGATACCTTGTGCGTGTGTCCTATCTTTGGCGTAATTGAATACGCTGTGTTTCACCCAATATCTTGTTTGGTTCGGCTTTAAACCAATTGAAGCTAAATTTAGCATTCCTAATTTCTTTTGAAAATGTTCTTCTTTATTATTATAATTATGATATGATGTACGCTAGACTTGATGCGTTCTTTGCTATAGAATTATTATTGTGCGTTGGATATTCTTTAGATCAAAAGATAACTTTTTCGGGTGAATTGTTTTTTTTTTACTAATACTTGGGGTCCTGGTGTTTTCTCTTGAAACACTCAACACTTTCAGGTGCTGAAAATATGAGCGACATCTGACGAGTTTTTGGGTGCCAACTTTTCATATTTTTGCTTTCTAAGGAGAGAAGATATCAAATCTTTTATCGTTAGTATTGTATTAAAATTTCACACTCTGCAGTTGTCTACAGAACATCATGAAACGTCATTTCAAATAAGTTGGAGTAAAATTCCTGCATTTTCAGGCACTTCACTTTCTTTTGTTTCTCAATGCAAAAGTTCTGAATCCCATAATTGATTTTGTGTAGCCCTCCGCTTGAATGTCTCTGCAGGTGATGTCTTCGTTTCAGTCTTCATTGCCGTGGTTCAGACTTGCCGAGTCCGCACCGTTTGCAGGGATTGCAGCTTTTATGCTCAATACCTGAAAGACTTGTAAAAATTTCGTGCATCACATAAATTGGGGCCTAAAATTGAGTAAATGTCTTGCTTTGCAGGTTTAGAAGCATGTCTTCAATTCATCAGAAGCAAATTGGGAGGTGAATTAAGGTTGACCGAGGGTAATTTTCTGGAATGGAGATATACAATTCCTGAAAGGACTTTAACGAGCCTTTTGTCCCCTTTTCTGGTCCGTTTTGTCCCCTTTTCTGGTCCGTTTTGTCCCCTTGCAATCGAATTTGCCCAAGAACTTCAGAGGATATTTTATGTTATTTTGTAATTTGATCGTCATGGTTGTACATGTACATATGCAACCCACAGCGCGCTGAAAGGCCGCTCCGAACCAATGCTTCGTTTATTGCGCTCCGCTTGACACCCACGTCACTCGGCGCAATGAAAGCTCCTTCACTGAAAGCCATTGGTCTCCTCGTTGGGGCTGACAAATTGAATTTTTGAAATGCACTGCACAATTCTCGAATAAAATATAGCCGCAGTGCGTCCGCAGGTGTGTAGTGGCTAGAGGAAATAAAAGTACGGCTTAATATTTCATTTCGATGTATGTATCGAGGTAGAAAAAAGAAGAAAGAAAGGGGGCGAAGTTCGAGTTGTGCATACGAGTAGTTTTGTGCCAGAGGTATGGGTTTGGAAATTAATCAGTTCATTCTACAAGTATAGATGGGTGTAATGTGAAGTTCTTTTATGTTAAGAATGACTTTAAGTGGCTTTCTGGTGTGCTGATTACTGAAAGCAAAACTGTGTCATACTGCAATTAGCAACATTTCTTTGCGATTGATCTCGATTTTTATTGAAAGTGCAACTATAAAAATACCTTTATTATAGTTTCGAAGTTAAAATAGATTATTGTCTGCATCCTTGGAAAAGTTAACATGTGAATCCAACATTTCTTGGAAATTTAGCCGTCCAACACCACGATGACATTACTCCCATGGTATCCCGTCCAGAACTTCGTTAGATTTACACTCCATTTATCGCTGCCTCAGCGCACGTTTTTGCTCTTTCCACCTGCGCAATTCAGCTATCCCGTTAAGCCTCGTCTCATTCTGCCTTGTAATTCTTCACATTTCACTCACTGATCCCCCTTCTTGTACATCTTCCTTCGAACCAGACGTTGCTTGTTCACTGAGACCGCGCACACTAACAGCTTGAACGTCCCACATGTTAGGTCAGTTTCATTTCTCACTCATTTCACTTCTCTCACCCGAGCCTCAAATAAAGTTACTTATTTCCAAGTGACGAATCGAAGAAACTTTTGGTTGTTCACGTTTGTTCTACCTCTAATGCTTACTGCAGCAAAATATTGTTCAATTGAGTGTTGTCTTGTGGTAGGATTCACAGTCGAGGCTATGAAATTGATATCATATACGGGAACCTGTCTTTAGAAATGTAATAAAAATAAATTGTAGAATTGGAATCGCTCCTAGAGTTGGAGACCTTCAATTTTTTTGTCCAGTAATTGTATGAGAAGCAAAGACCATAATAAATATTCTAAACGGTGGCTACTTTAATCTACTCGTACATGGATATTTCCTTAATTGTTAATACCTCATGTCTGCATCATTAATCACTGTTGTACTGTGGAATATCCATTGTCTCATTTAATGAAGACTGCCCTTCCTTTTGCTCGAATTTGCGGTGCTGTTGAAAAGTCCTTATTACTGACGTGGTTTTCATGCTCGTAAAATTCGCGCAAAAGTGCGATTGTTTGCATTTCTTCCCCATCTGGACGGCGCTGTTGCGTCTGTGAATATCTGACAGCGCTGAGCTCTGCTGGCGCTGATGTGCGTGGGCTTTATCTGACCTAGCGCTAATGGACTTCATTTCCCATTATTTTCTATTCACGTCCCTTGTTGGTTTGCTCACTTACCGTTGTTCCCAGGGAAGTTCCGACTTCGCCGCTCTCCTCAAGCCTTATTAATATTGCATTTTCAGAATGTTGAATTTAATCAGGCAGAAATTACGTATTTTAGTGAAAAATATTTTCATACCTTAGTCAACCTCATACTTTGTCCGCTGTTCCAATATTTATTATTACCACATTCGGTAGGTAAAAGTAAGGAGAATCTTTTCTTAGAGCTGTCTTCTAATATTTACGAATAATTCTGAAATGTGACTTATCTTCATAGAGTGTGCAAGTGTACATGTTCCACCACTGTACCTATAGCTGTTTGCCACTAGATACTGGTTGTGTGCCATTAGTTAAGTGCAACCAAAGCTGTGTGCCACTAGTTACTAGTTGTGTGCCATAAGTTATATGCCCCTAGTTACTAGTTGTGTGCCATTAGTTATATGCCACTAGTTACTAGTTGTGTGCCATTAGTTATGTGTCGCTGTAGCTGTGTGCCACTAACTGTGTGACGAGGTATGAGCTCTGAGTCCTTTTATTCTTTCATTAAGGCCACTTGAAGTAAATTTTGAGCTCGATTCACTCTGCTTATTGCAGCGACAAAGAAGATGCAATGCTTACCTTCACTTATAATAATGAACCCGAAGTAAAAAATGATCGAATAACAATATTGACTCCAGAAACTGTATTAGTCTTGAACGCCTTATACTTAGCACGGAAAGTTTGTATGTTCTAGCATTCGTGTCCTATTTTCTTGTTCCAGGCAGCTAAATTTTGCGTCTGTCGGTAATCCAATTTTCCAACTCCCGCTGCTGGTCTAATCCTGGAATGTTTTTAGGTGAACAGTGTTGTCGAACGGAAAACGTAGTTTATTAAATTTCGGTGTATTTTTTGTATCTTATTGTTAACACGAATCTCGTGTTTCGTGCAGAGTCGTACGTGATTTCGTATGCTCTACTTACCGTTGTTTTGGTAACAAGAAGTGCTAAGAACTCCGTACAATTTGCGAGCGATTCTCATGTGAGCTTTTTAGTTTTGAATGTGCGTGTGAAAAAGCTGTCGTTCAAGTTGCTCTTGCATGCTTCCAGCACTGGGGCTGTCAAGGAACCGAGAGAATGTACTTTTTATTCTTTTCATTTTTGTGTGTCTGTCTAGAAGAAGCGGGGGAGGGGGGATTGGAAATTCAGTTTTGGCTAAACTTCGGTAGAAATTAATAATTGGTTAACCCTGAAGTTCTTAGACTCAAAATCCTGGATGTGTTTAACTCGAAACGTGTGTTAATAAAGAAATATGCGAAAAGGGTAAATCTAGATCGAGCTTTAAGGGAACGACTCTAGGGCTATATGCTATGATTTCTGTAGCGTTTAGAATCCGAAGATATGAAGTTCATTCACCAAAGTGAAATTGAGAGTAGCAAGTCCGTCTGACTGATTGGCGTAACATTCAAGGTAAGTCTTCCCTCAATCGTGATTGTAGCGTATTTCGATTATTGCGCCAATTTTTCCTATACAATCTAGAACAGCGCGCAATTAAGTCTTCAAAATTCCTGAATTTTAGAGGGCGTCGGCCTTCCATGAATCGCCTGGGTATTTACAGTTATTACCAAAGTTATTATTAGAGGGAAATATACTTGCCTGAGACATCGACTAAAGTTTCAGTGATTATACTGCCCTTCCGAGTAAGTGAAAATGTTCTATACAACTGTGAGTTAGGCTGATCTGACATCATGCTTCTGGTGGGACAGTTTTGCTTTTTGAGCGATGTGTTTTTTGTACTGTGCTACTTCTATATATAAATATTTTGTATCTACTCTATTACTTTTTATATCTCAACTCCCTATTTAACATGTTTAGTATAGATTAACCGTTTGAGTTATGCTGTAATAATATAATTTTCCAAATTTGTTTAGAATTCGGTGGGTTTAACGTCAAATCAAATACCGAGAACATTTGCTCTCACGTGGAGAGAGTAGTCGACGGTTCATAGTACCCTAGAGAAAACTAAGAAAAAAGGTGAAGCCTTGACAGTTTCTTGGCCCCTCACTGAGACAACAGTGAAAGACAGTTTTGGCTGTTAGATTAATGTACCGAGTAAAAACTATGCTGAGACTGAGGTGTCCCTGTATAACTCAAAGATTAAACATTAATGGTCGGTAAAATTTGAAAAAAGTGCTTGTTTATGGAAACTAGGAAATAAACCACTCGATGCTGTGTTCAATATATCTTCTCGACTGTTCTGTGACTGAGGCCACCTGGCTTACGTCTCTTGCCGTGTCTTGCAGCATCTTTTGCTTTCCTCGCCTTCAGTGTCTGAGCATGTTGAGATCTATGTATGATTCTACTCTTTTTGAAGCTTGTACTTGCTTTTCTTGTTACTCACCAGAATACCACTTAGATATGAAAACGGGAAAGGCTTAGTTTAGATAGCATACGCATCTTGTGTGCCTAAGTGGATTCCTAGAGAAAATATGCTTCGTACTGATGACTCGAAGAATGGTCTGTGCAGAGTCGTACGTGTTCGACACTGACCATCTTAGCTCGTAAGCCTGTCCTGCACTATGTCATGCGTTCGTTTGTTGAGATTCTCGTAGAGTAAGAAGGGTGCTGTTGAAGCATCACCGCAAGCGCTTCATTTCACCGAGATGACCCATGTGTCTGCATTAATCTTGGTACATTCTCGCGTCATCGGATTGTTAACTAAATCGGAAAAAATGTTATGCTTTACTTTTTAGTTTTCACTATATCTGCGTTTCCCTTCATGGGAATTAGAGTTCCCCGTTTAGGAGAGGAGTAAATTATTTCCGGTACTAGAGTTGTTCAGCGTTCTCGCCCCCGAAGTCTCTTCGTCTTATGCTTCTGAGCCCCTCTGCAGTATGGACACACACCTACAAACACTGCAGATTAGGCGCATAACTGGTATCGATTCCCCGTACAAGTCATTCTGTAATCAATACTAGCTCTCTGCAAGACCATGTGTCACCCAGGAGAATGGGTATTCTAACCAACTCCCCTCTATAGAACAGGAGGGAATTCTGTGTGTAGCGTCATTTTCATATCCTCGCATAATTGGTAGTGTGGGTCTCACCGTGTCCTGACTCGTTTTAATTTGCATTGACGCTTTCATAAAGGAACAGGTGGGCTCTTGTACTGCGGCTTATTTGGTCGTCGGCGTCCGGTCATGCAATCTGCATACCGTTCTCTGCAGGTCGATTGCTCAGCTTCTTTGGGCCGGATGACCTTCTCTCGCATGCACCGCTCGTCCAGCTCTCCGCAACCTCATCGTCTTCTGTCAGTGCCCTTATGTCCCCCGTGTGCCCTTCTCCTTCAGCTCTAACTCATTTTTATGCTTCATGTTCATATCGATGGTCTTTTTTGGTATGGGTTTTGCGTCATGTAGAGTTTCAATAAGTTTATAATCACTGTCATCGCAACGCCCCCACGTCCACCACATGTCCTCCTGTCGAGCTCTAAACTTGTTAATTGTATGAAATCTAAATCGCCTTATTAATAGTACTTGTTAAAAGTATGAATATCGGCCCATGAAAATTTCTAACAAACTTATAATCCTTTGCAATACCTCCATGTCCCTCATGTGCCCTTCTTTCCGACCTTGAAAGTGCTTGCTATGGCCCTCCGTTTCATTTCCGTTGTGTTCGTTGTACTTTCTTGTGTAGATTTTGGGTCACGAGATGTTTCAATGCGCTTTTAATCCTACGCCTGTTACTCAATGTAAAATGTATTAAATCACGTCGTGAATTATATGGTGACGTGTTAATCATAAATATTCCTCGTGGAGTGGCTTCATATTGTCCATTTGAAGCAATTATCATTATTGAATTCCTACCTTGATTTTGATTGTCCGCGACGTCGCTGGCGTTTGCCGCAAGTTTTCTTGCTCGAGTTGCTCTGCTAAGAAGCCTAACGGCTTCAGCGATGCCTACTTCACCGAACGTTTCGTTTGCTAAAATTAAATTTCTACAATAACCCAAGCCTATGTGAAGTGTCCTGGGCACAACATACCATCGAGCACGTAACCCACATGACATGTGACTCTCAAGATCCCATGTCTAGGCACTCGGTTCGTGGCTCCTGTCTGTGAGCTCCAGCTTCGTAGGGTAGGTGACTTGCCTGCCGTACCCAGCGCCGAGTTTTGTGAAACGGTATTCATTAACGCTTGTTATCGATTCGTCTAATTTATGCCTCTGGCAAGAATTTCCGAGTATTCTTTTTCCAGCAGGTGGCATTTAGTTTTGTATCTTGTCGTCACACGCGTTATTACTTCGTCTTATTTTTCGTCTTACGTTTAACATGTAGGTTACCAATGACCACAAGTGTTCAGTCAATTGGTCTCTGGTAAAGTTGGCATGCGTTGTGCCTGTTTTGAATCGTTGCTAATGTTACTTTTCTGATTGTTTTAAATTATGCAGCTATTGTTTTGAAGGGTCATGGATTTTCTAGTCTCAATTTTAGTTATTTATTCTAATTGGCTTTAAAGAAAGTATTTTATTTACTCCTGCCTCGATCCAACATTAGAGGTTATATTTCATACCTCAATCCAATATTCGAGGTTATAGTTCATGCCTCCGTCCAATATTCGAGATTGTAGTTCATGCCTCCGTCTGATATTCACGATTATTATATTTCATGCTTCCATCCTATATTCCGAACTTCAGCTAGGCCTCCTTCCGATAATCAGCATTATAATTCACGCTTCAACCCGAAATTCAGGACTATGGTGCTTATTATCCATACAGAATTTGATGAGCGTCGAAATGATTAGCCCTCATGAGCCTGACTCGTTGC
>VOMN01112829.1:0-10992 GCA_014899125.1 Orchestia grillus | reverse complement strand
GCATCCCGACTCCCGTGGTCCACTTTATTATTTGCATCGCGGTCTCCGAGTCCGACTCCAGAGGCGGGGTGCTGTGCCCCACTGACTCTAGTACTCCACTGACTCCAGAGGCGGTGTGTTGTGCCCCACTGACTCTAGTACTCCACTGACTCTGGTGCGCACGCATCTGTGCCCCACTGACTCTGGTGTGCACGCATCTGTGGCCCCACTGACTCCAGTGTGCACGCATCTGCGCCCCACTGACTCTAGTACTCTACTGACTCCAGTGTGCACGCATCAGTGTTCAACGGAACATAAGAGCCTGAGTCCTGGCGAATCTAGCACGCTTGACGCACGCCTTTTGGAATCTGGGATGGCATTTTTTAAGTCGACTAAGTCTTCGGCGTGTGAATGATTCTAGATGCCGTCAGGTCTGGGCAATATCTGAATCTGAAATCATAATCTTCGCATCGTGCTTGCCATTGTATCTCAGGTGCACAGATGTGACTTTAGTGACTCTAGATCGTCGTGTTCAGATTTGAAAGACTCCCGCAAAAGTAAATTTTGCAGCAGGAGAAATTCTCACCGTCCTTCTTCTCTGCCGGACACCCTCAGCTGGCCCTCCCAGTTGGGAGTCCCAGCTGGAGACCCCCTGTCAGACACCCCCAGCTGGACACCCTAGTTGGACACCTCCACTCGGACACCCAAGCTGGACACCCAAGTTGGACACTCCAGCTGGACACCTCCAGTTGGACACCCCCTGTTGGACACTCCAGTTGGACACCCTAGTTGGACACCTCCACTTGGACACCCTAGATGGGCACCCCTGCCGGAGATCCCCAGCTCCACCGCTATTCAAATAATTCCCGACATTCCCCAGCGGGGTCATTTTTTCCTCGATCAACTAACTAGGCCCGATGGTGCGGTCGGTTACTGGTTCGAAGGACCTGGACTTGCATGATGGGTGTTTACATCTACCCTAGTGCTGCATCTACCCTCGTGCTGTATCTACCCTCATGCTGTATCTACCCTCGTGCTGTATCTACTCTCATGCGGTATTTACCCTCATGGTGTGCTAGCCCTGATACGCTATTTACCCTCACACTGTTTTTACCCTCGGGTTGTATGCTGCCTCATGCAGTATTTACCTACATACTGTATTTCTATGAAAATCTCAGCGTGCCACAGCGATGTCGGTCCTCGCCGTGGGTTTCTATTTCGTGCTCGACTTGAAGAAGATTTTTGCTGCTCTGTCACAAAAAGCCCCATAAAATCCAATCACTCCTCCGTCTGTCTCTGATTCACAAGGCAGGTGCTTACAATCTCCTTCTAATTATCACACCATTCTCGCGTGATTCTCATTCATTTCGATACCCATTAAAGCTGAAAGCGTTTCCCAATGCGAAAAAAGAAAGAAATTCATTTTTTCTTCCACTTTCCCACTGCTAGAATAAAAATTACAGTCAAATGAGTCGTACATCCTGGAGCAGAAATGCGCGTGTTGTCAGTGCGGCGGGGCCGTGGCTTTATTGAGAAGAAAGTCTGCGGGAAAGACTCTTCGCATTTCGCTACGTCGATGTTGCTGAAATCGCGTTACGCCGCCGAGGGCAAAGGAGGGTGGCCTGGCTGGCTGCCTATAGAGAACTCGGGAGAAAAAGCAACAAAAATAAAAAAAACAGGTAAGCACTCGTCCGAATGAGCCTAACACCATTGCCGGCCACGACACAGCATCAAAACACGGACACAAAGTCGAAGATGGCGTTGCGCAAAAGTTCTGAAATTTTACGGTGCTTTTTTCCTAGAAAAAGGCCTCGGAGAAGTAGAATACAGAATTAGCTTTTCATGCACGGATTGTCGGGACTGCGGTAGGGGACATGAGCTCTGAGGAGGAGAACTTAAAGCTCACCTCTACTTAAGTGAGGTAGAGAAACAGATTTACCTGGAAATAAAGGTACAAGTTTGCGCCTCTGTCTACTTAGTGGGAATAAACCAGCAGGTTGGGGATGGTTCGAGTCCCATATGGGGAGCTGAAGCTATCCCTGTTTCAAAGTATGGGGAGTAGTCCTCCAGGTGGCTCAGGTCTTATAGCTCTTGCTGGTTTACCCGTAGTACATTACAGTAGCCGTTTCTTTAAACCATTTCCACCCAGTGTCTTCCTTTGAAAATGGTTGAAAATATTTTAAATAGAATCAATGACCTTAAATATAAGAAGTGCAGTAAGCCCACATCATTTAGGGCACTCTGGTTGATAATTCTTCGTGTCATTGTTCTTCAAATCAATCTAAAATGCGTCTTTATATTCATAAAAAATAATCTACAGACATCGTTGAATTAAAAACTCGAGTAACAATCGTGTCACCCTTCAGGATGGNGGGGGGGGACTCCCTACAGGGCTATTCAATCAGTCGAACCATAATTTATTTACTCTGGCTAGACTGAAACAGGAATAAAGTTTCATCTTGAAGATTTGAATATTATCTTTATGATGATGTTAAATATACGTTTATCTTTATGATGATATTAAATACACGTTTCTACCACACACCGCACAGATGAAACGATGGGTTTCTTAGGAGCTATTCAGCAGCCCTGCGGCCGCTCCTGCTGCGGAAGGGTAGACCGATTGTAGCGAAAGTTCCCAAATTTTACGATATCTGCCGATTATATTTTTCATGATCGGATAAATACATTTTAGATTGAACCACTGTTCCACCTTAACTCCATCCGCTGATGCAGCCACTGCCTCGGTCGCAGTGCCTCCTCCAGCACCCTAATCTCGCTAACTTCTAGAGGACGCTCCCGCTACAAGGCAGGAGAGCTCAATCCGGGCTCACTCGCGCGATTTTCTAGAAAATCAATCTCGTATTTCATCTATTCACATAAACATGTATGTAGCTCGTCCCAAATGTTACATGCGCTGCTAATTGATTGCATTTTTGCCTGCATGTGGACAACGTTGAATGCGTTGACTCATTTTAACCGAAGGTTTTCATTGCGCGATTCCTGTCGATTTGGCTTTTTTAGACTGATAATTTTAAAGTGAGCAATTCCTTAGGTCCCCCTACTTTACGTACATTACAGCTACAAATGTACCGTTTTCAAACATTGTTTTCTGTAGCATTCTTTATTGCTGAACACACGAAATTTATTCAACGTGTGCAACATGAATGTGGAAACGCTCAAGTGGCTATATATTTTTAAAATTAAAAGTTTCAAAATAATCGCTTCGAATTGAACTATAGTAAAATTTCAAACGACATTAGAAGAATATTCGAAGTTGATGGAGAAGGAAAAGACTGGAAGTAAATAACGAGGACATTATGTAGAGGTTTACACATGTGCGTGAATTCTGCTGACTAAAATATAAGAAAAACTGCAAAAATTTCTCACGCCGGCAAAACTTTTAAATCAGCCGACCTATACACATATAAAAGGTAAATTATAGTGCAGAGTGTAAGGCAAAAACAAGGTGAATATTATTCTTGAGTAAAGAGATAAGACTTTTCGCAACCGTCGCATTTGAAGGCAACACCGGGCTAAGGGAGGCCTTCATCGAATAACTGGCAGAGTTCCATGAGTTTCAACTTAATTAAGATAACATTTTAATGATAAGCGGCTTCAATGTTCCCTAAGTCGTTGGTTATGGCTTGAAGTAGACAATTGTGTTTTTGTTTATTTTTATCCGAGTGCATTTTTGCATTACTCCGTCATTTAAATTTCGATTTCATTGCTCACGAAGCCTCGCGAACTGATGGTCAGCACGGACATTATTTTTCCGAGTAGTTTACTTCAGTGAGGTTTTTCTGATTAATATCTGAATTCTCCCGCAATATCTGAATTCTCCCATTATGCAGTTGCCCAATGTGTCCTTCATGTGTATCCCCATGTGTGCCCCACATGTGCCCTCATGTGTGACCCCACATGTGCCCTCATGTGTGCCCCAACGCGTGTCCCCTCATATGTGTCCCTTATGTGTGCCCTCATGTATGCCCCCACATGTGCCCCCATGTGTGCCCATATATGCACTCCACATACATCCCCGTATACAGCAAGTCCACTGCGTGCAAGATCCACTTGTAATGGAGACATTGCCTCGCCGTGGTATTGCCTACGCAATACAACTCGTCCAGAGGGCAATCTTCCTCCTCCTCCTCCTCAAACTGGCCCAGTAATTAGACAGGGCCATAAACCAATGCAGGCTCCATAAAAACGGGGACGGCTTTTACCGCCGCTGTTTGTTGCGGGACTGGCCAGTCCTGCGCACCCCTGCAGCTCTGGCCGCTGTGGGCTGGGGCGTCTACTGGGAAATTAGGGTTTATACTGGGCTGTGAACTGGGGTGTCTACTGTGAAATTAGCGTTCCTACTGGGCTGTGAGCTAGGGTGTCGACTTGGATATTAGGGTTTTTACTGGGCTGTGACCTGGGGCGTCTACTGTGAAATTAGTGTTTCTACTGGGTTGTGAACTGGGGCTTCTACTTGGCTTTGAATGAGGATTTATACTGTGCTGTGAGCTTGGATTTAATTTTTACTGTATTTACTGTGCGATGAAGAGGGTCTTTATTGTGTATACGAGCCCAATGAACTGGAATCTTTACTACGTATACTGAGCGGTTGGATATGAATTTCTACTGTGTCTACTGTGCTCCAAACTGAGATTTCTTTTGATCAGTAGAGAATTTCTACCATGTCTTCCGAACAGTAAGCAGAGGTCTCTACTGTGTCTACTGCACACTGAAAATACTGCGCACCAACTCCCAAGTGATTGGATAGACAGTAAGCAGGCCGGGATAACCCTTCAAGAGTAAGAGAGAGAAGGCTACATTACAGACACTTATTCCCCCACTAGACTCTATTTTCTTGCTGTAATATTTGAAATATTTTTGAAATTCAAGAACGTTTCTCGCTGCTTGATGAAGGATTAACACAGTAGGACCGACGGTATGGTAGCTACGAGATGGTATGCATGAATAGAATTTCCGTGATTTCAGCTGCGTTTGTTGGGAAGTGCTCTTGACATCCAGATCTGAAACACTTTCTTTTAACCTCTTCGATGTTGCGATGCCACACATAAGCTGGTAAAACAGCTAAATGTTTTCATAATGAGAAAAATAGCCTAACTTGTCATAAACAGTCTGGTACATGTACAGTTATCCCCAAAATTGTTCATACCGTTGCGGTATTCATTAATATTTTGGAATAAATCCTTCAAAAGGCTAGTTTTCTATGCGTTCCCATCTCAGTATCCTGTTGTAAAACCTTCGTTTTTGATAAGTGCCCCCAGATGTTTTTTGTAGATCACAGCAAGATTCGTCCAGACATCACCAGTAATCTTGAACCACTCATCTTTTACAATTTCACCCAATTCTTCAAGATTCTCCTGCCAATGACATTTTCCTTAACAACTCCCCATAAATTTTCGATGGGAATGAAGTCTAGGCTTTGGCTTGGTCGCTACAAAACATTTACTTCAGTATCCGCCGACCATTTCTTAGCAGTTTGCAGTATGCGTAGGGTCATTGTCATGTTGGAAGACAATATCGAGTCCCATATCGAAAGCTTCGGTAGACGGTTTCAAATTTTCACAAATAATTTTGTCATATTGGTCTTGGTTCATGATACCTTCAACCTTCACAATGCTTATAGTTCCATTAGCAGAGAATCAGGCAAAAATATACGATTCTCACCCCCATATATCACAGTTGGAACTGTGTTGTTCAACTTTTTGAGCGCTTCACTAATTCTTTCCCTGGCAAAAAGAGCGTCTCTGTGACCAAAAAGTTCTATCTTAGTCTTATCTAACCAAAAAACTGATGACCAGAAGCTAGTCTCTTTATCAATATATTCTCTGGCTAAAGATATTCGGACTTTAACTTGCCTAGCCGTAAGAAGAAGTGTTTTTCTGGGTCTGCTTCTTTTTTGTCCTTCTTATTAAGTGTTCTTTGTGGTGTTGATCTCGAAATTTGTACTCTCTTTCCTTTGAGGTTCTGCAAGAACACTTTGCCTGTGACCTTCAGAATTTTATTCACTGCTCATGCCCTTGTCTTGCTGGTCGAGGCGAGAGCATCTCTCTTTTTCCTCATACTCCTAGGTTCTGGAAGGTATTAAACTTTTTTATTCTGTAAAATACTTTGAACAGCTCATACAGGAACTTCAAATGGGTTCAAAATTGATTTGTAGCCCCTGCCGTTCTTGTGAACATTTACAATTTTTCGTCTTAACTCTACACTAACCTCCTTCGTCTTCACCATGTTGACTGAACTGTGACTAAAGTTGTAATGAGACATTAACCTGACGCTAACGTTAAGTAACCTAATTAGAATACTCCATAAAAACCAGGTATATTTGCATTGATAAATAAAATTCACATATTAGTCCAATAACATTGTTTTGCCACACTCCAGGTGTTTTGCAGCGGGTTATTGAGATGTGTACGAATAAATACGATTATGGCTCATTTGCTATTATGTATTGTTCATTATTTCTTTAAAATAAATTATTTGAAAAACTCTCCTTTTGGGTTTTATTCGAGAACACCTTCGAAACATTTGGTATCAGAATTACTTAGAAAATTAGACTTTTGAATGACTTATTCAAACATATTCACGAATAATACAAGGTCGTGAATAAATTTGGTCGTAACTGCACACCTTATGGAATGGAGGGCTCTGCCTCTGAACACATCGTAGTCGTACACTGAACACATCATAATCGTACACTGAACACATCATAATCGTACACTGAACACATCATAGTTGTTCACTGAACATATCATAATCGTACACTGAACACATCATACTTTTACACTGAATGCATCATAGTCGTACACTGAACACATCATAATTGTTTACTGAACGCATAATTGAACACTGAACACATAATCGTACACTGAACACATCATAATTGTTTACTGAACGCATAATCGAACACTGAACACATAATCGTACACTGAAAACAGTATAGTCTTATACTGAGCACAGTGTAATGGGCCTGTGCGCCACGTGCGTCACGAGGTCTGTGCACCACGCGCGTCACGAGGCCTGTACACCACGTGCGTCACGGGGCCTGTGCACCACGTGCGTCACGGGGCCTGTGCACCACGTGCGTCACGGGGCCTGTACACCACGTGCAACACAACCGCCGCACGTGGGCCGCGACGCAGCCCGCCACTGGGAAAAGAGACGCAGGAGGAAAAATTCCAGCAACACTGGGGAGGCAATAAAACGGGCCGTGCAGCTGGCGCCTTACACAGAACCAGCGGCAGGCAATGAACAAACGCCCCCGTTTTACGGCGCAAGTTAGACGCAGCGCCGAGTTGTCTCTTTCGCGAGATCCTTCCAGCCTTTTCTTCCTCAGACTTCACGACTGCGCCGCCCGTCCGACCTCTTGTCGCAAGATCGTTCAAGTCCGTCGAAGAAATTCTGATGAAGCTCCCCATGGGACCCAGCGCCCAATGGGGAATGGATTCTTCCCTGCATCAATCGTGTGATGTTCACTTCACGATCGCGGCAGCTCGGGGCAAACACTCGTGCTCACTAACTAGTTTATCAACTGAATGAAATATCGCGTAAGCATTTGTCCGTGTTTTACGCGGTAATGAAGTCGTGCGCGTTGCTGGGTCTGCAGCGTAGGGGTTAGATTTTGGATTGATGCAACGCGATCATTTTTGATTATTTTATCTCATTGGGGATGGTTGCTTTCCTCATTACGTGATGCCGTTTGAAGTAGCGAGGACGTTCTCGAGTGTTGGGTGTCTGATTTCATGATATGGTGGTAGGGTTCGTGCAAGGTTCATTCATACATCGTAACTGTGAAATATTCGCCTTATAAAATTATAGATGTCGTGTAGGTATTTTCAGTGTACGTTCACGCTCATGAAAACCGGTCAGCGCACACAAATGGATGCCGGTGTATTCATTCAGAACTTTTTGGGGCGTGTCTGACCGTCGTGCATCAAGGGCGGAGAGGCCGTGTACACGACTTGGGTTACCACGTCGTGCATCGAGGACCGAGATGCCGTGTGCACGACTCGGGTCACCACGACTGGTGGGGGAGCGGAAGGCAGCTGGACTAACCCGAGTCATCAACCAGCCTCATTCATGAATATATGGACTCAAACGAACTGCACTCGTGAAGACAAGGATTCCCAAGGAAGGGCTACTTTCATGAAGGCATAGATTTCCAGGAATAGGCTAAACAGTTACGGTCACGAGGAAATAAGTTCCCAGAAATAGGCTAAATAGGTTCATGAAGACATCAGTTCCCAGGAATAAAGAGGAGGCCAGAAAGGTTCGATTAGAGAGTGATGAGAAATGACGCAGAGATTTGTACGAAGCCAATGAAAGTCACCATGAGAAATGCGATGACGTATGGGGAGTTTGTACTGCTCTGCCCTGCCAAACGTCTGCCTTTAAACCGCCCTGTACAACCATACATATATTTGTAGCGCGACTCACATCAACATTCCCTACATTTTTCACACATTTATCTCACCTCACATNTCCCCCCCCATTCCCTCAACTCACATCAACATTCCCTTCATTTCCCCCACATTCTCTCAACTCACATCAACATTCCCTTCATTTCCCCCACATTCCCTCAACTCACGTCAACATTCCCTTCATTTCCCCCACATTCCCTCAACTCACATCAACATTCCCTTCATTTCCCCCACATTCCCTCACCTCACATCACCATTCCATTCACTCCCCTACATTCCCTCAACTCATATCAACATTCCCCTCATTCCCCCCCATTCCCTCAACTCACATCAACAGAGATGCCGGGCAGGGAGATCTGTGAGGGGCAGTGGGCATGGTTGGCGGTGGCGGGCACGTGTCTGTAGATCTCCTTGTCGTCCTTGTACCACTTGAGGGAGTAGAGCTCAGGCCCTCCAGCCTGGTCGTAGTCGCACTCCAGCCGCACGTCCGTCCCCGCCAGGGCGACCTGGGGCACCACCAGCCGCGTCAGATGGGCGCCCTGCGTCAGGGTGGCTGCACACAGAGACACGAGGTTGTGTTGTGTTGGCAGTCCCTGTGTTAAGGCCGCTGCACACAGAGACACGAGGTTGTGTTGTGTTGGCTGTCCCTGTGTTAAGGCCGCTGCACACAGACACAAGGACCATAATGTGTTGTTACAGTAGTCACAATTATACTCTGCAGAGGTGAAGTATTTTGAAAAATTGCAGAAAGTCGCTTCGCACGCTCCCTGAGACGACACTAGTTTCAAGTGGCAAAATGACCTTCAAAGCTCATGCATTCAAATTTTCTTTCCTATTATTTAAGCAATGTGTCTAGCTTATGATGTGATACTGAAGCGAAGTTCAGGCGTTGCTAGCGGCTTCAGTGTTGACCTGAAGAGAAGAAGGGCGGCGGACAGC
The DNA here is from genome assembly GCA_014899125.1 of Orchestia grillus. NCBI lineage: Eukaryota > Metazoa > Arthropoda > Malacostraca > Amphipoda > Talitridae > Orchestia > Orchestia grillus. Next base: position 1,636 of record VOMN01112829.1, on the reverse strand, counting down.
GTCTCCGTGAGGTCGCTGCTGCCTGGGACCTGCAGCTGAAAATGGGCGAAGGTCTAACGAAAATAGATCTAAGGGTCTGAAAATAGGTTGAATAGTCTGAAAATTGGTCTAATGAAAATAGTTTGAATAGTCTGAAAATTGGTCTAATGAAAATAGGTTGAATGGTCTGAAAACATTTTTAATGGAGATAGGTCTCATAGGCTGAAAATAGGTCTTATGAAATAGGTTTGATGGTCTGAAAGTAGGTTTAGTAACGTACTGTATGAGTCTGACCCACACCCATTCGAACACCATATACAATTAACGCTCACATGTACGTGTCCAAACTGCCATTAGATATGTGCTAGAAACTGATGTAATGGGACCTCAGTGTCCAAACTGCCATTAGATATGTACTAGAAACAAATCCCTTGACTCAATAAGACGTCAAGATATTCGACGTCAGTTTCGTTCTATCTAACATTATGTGGTCTCGACATGGTGTGTACACAAGTGGCAACAGTACTATGAAGTACATCTGTAAAGGTGGTAGACGTACGCCTCATAAAACAGAAATTTCATAATAATTAGCCCCTTAGCCTTCTATGATATATTACTGCTCCATTCAATGCGCGCGTTGCGCACTATATTAGGAATACATCCCATTATTTTTACCTCCGCCCTCTGCGTACACATGTGCTCATTTACACTCGCACACAAGTATGCTCGCACGCGCATGCCCGAGTACACTCGCATACGTACACATATTCACGTACATGCATATACACACACGTACACACACTCACATACACTCACTCACATACGCACACACACGTACATACACTCACATACACACACACCAACACGCACACACAGCTCCCAATGCATGGGGAGCTACAGCTCATCCCTAATAGAGTCGTCCCTTAAGTTCAGTAGAGAAAACCCCTCGAGTCGCGAGCTAGATTTAAGATTGGCTGAATTATCGCTGCACAGAGCGCTGCATGACGCACCAACACAGACTTGATCCTCACCGTACACCCCACGGCATGGGACTTGGGATGTCACCCAAGAACACTGAAAAAAACCATCGTGTCTGAAAGGACTCACATATTGAGTCTTCGCTAAGATTAGTTCCCTCCTGTGAGTGACCTCGACTCATTTTTCCCATAGAGTGTCAAGATGCCATCCCATGGCCTCCGATGCCACCGTAATGTCCCCCAAGACCTCCAGTGCCACCGTGATGCCCCCCCATGGCCTCCGATGCCACCGTGATGCCATCCCATGGCCTCCGATGCCACCGTGATGCCACCCCGTGGTCTCCGATGCCACCGTGATACCACCCCGTGGCCTCCGATGCCACCGAGATGCCACCCCATGGCCTCCAAAGATGAAGTCTCGCCAAACCAAGACCAGCGTTGGAAACAGAGCTCGGCACCGGGAGGCGTGCCCACCCGACGGGTCTTAGCTCAATAAATTGTTCGTTTAGATACCTGGTTTGCATTCTGGGATATAAAATATCAGAGAAAAAAAGCTCCCTTAGTGACTTGGATGTCATCGTCGAGGACAATGGATGATTCCGAGAAGAACATATCGACCTAACAGTCAAAAATGCCGGCGCCAAATTGGTTGGATCCTGCGAGTCTTCAGGACACAAGAA
>VOMN01112821.1:0-19341 GCA_014899125.1 Orchestia grillus | reverse complement strand
ACTGACGTGAGATGACAATGAAGGGCCTCTGATGCACACTGAAGTGAGTGACTTCATTCAGAAGCTTCTAGAGATTCACTGCCAACACCTCATCCAAGTACCTATGACTTTTTGAGATACGGATTCTATTTCGTCAAGGAGGCCAGGCATAGAGTGTATTGCTTAACTGAATACAAAGATTTGTTGTTGTTCTGTCCACCATCAGAAAGTTCTATGACATTGACACACAGAGTGACAAATTGCGACATGCCTTAATGAACATACTCCTGAGTGGACTCCATAACCTAAAAGAGTCACCAGAAGAATAGAGAGCATCTCCAGATATCAGTCAAAAAGTCAAAAAGAAATAGAGAGCATCTCCAGATATCAGTGAATGATGACATTGGAAATTTCAAGGAAAAATCATGATAACTTTGCAATCTAAAATAAATACTCATTATTTGCTGTAATTTTTTTTAGTTTCCAATTATAGAAACTTTTTTATATTGTGTCCTCGTAAGCGATTTTTGTTGCACAGCGAAATATCATTTAATTTCTGGATAGAAAAATAGTACTTTATGAATGATATACTGAGATTCTTTTCTGTATAACTTTAAAATTTACTTTTGATGCCTACTTGATATCAACTAAGTGATACTAGTATAGAAAAAATTGTGGGTACCTTAATAATTGCTTTATCAAAACTTACCTTGTATTCATAATAATCCATATTTTGCCATGCGTGTTTATTTAATACTATTTGTGTTAAGTTTAGTTACTAATTTGTTAAGGTTTTGAAGTAAGTAAAAACTTTAGGATGAAAATTGTGATATCCTTCGCTGCCGAAGCTAGGTAATCTGCTGTGCATATCCATTTTTACAGAAGTCCTCGCCCTAGGTGAGTGTTGCGTGGTGCTCTTAGGTAAAAGAACAATCACAAGAGGCAGCGTAAGAGAACTTATTAACAACACAGAAAAAACAGGAAGTTTGAGGGTGAGGTAGAATATTCATTCTACATAAATTTACATTTAATATTCACCTTGTTAGTCAAACACAATTTTTCCTACTTGGAAATTGAATTCTAATTCTTAAATGAGGATATAGCTTGAATTCGACGGCTTCCAGTCAAAGGAAACACTGCGACATTTACTTTCGGAAGGCCCTTCCTTTCACACCAATTTCGTCAGACCCTTCCTTTCTCACCAATTTTGGAAGACCTTTCCTTTGTCACCAATTTCAGAAGACCTTTCCTTTGTCACCAATTAAAATCAATTTGAATCAAATCCTGAACAATCGTCCATTTTGGCGTGGGACTTGTCTTAACAGAGTATCTTCGGTGATATATAACATTATCTCCAAAATTCTACAGATCTTAAACGAATTTTTACAAAATGATGAGCATTGCAATAAACTGTCATTATAATCGGGATCTTTTTAATGATGAGGTGACTTAGGAAAAAATCATTACATGCGAAAATTATAACGCACCCAGAGCACGCGTTGCTGGAGCTCGCAGGGACGCTCGTCGCCATCTTGAAACAAGAATTGTATCACAATTTTATTGGTTCTTGGCCATTAAACGGACAGTGATCACGATCAAGGTCCGTAGCACACTCTGTATTTCTGGACGTGATGTGTCACTGAAAGTAGCAGCTCCTCAGAAAATAGATCAGAGCTCCATTACTGTGAGTCTCTCGTTGATATATTTGCCTTGTGAACAGCTTGTTGGCAGACCGACTTAAACTCATTTTTAGACATCTCAAAGTAAAACAAATTTTCAGAGCTTTGAATCTTAAATGTTCTGGTTCGTTTTTGCGTAAATACTTTACCGTAAATATTTGAACTCCATGAGCCTTGGAACTCACTCGTACGAGAGCATGGGAGTGAAAATATGACAGACTTCAAAATTGTACGGCGAGAGCCGTCAACACAAACGTAACTTAAACATGGTGACTCTTAACACCAACGCGCACTCTGTAGTCAGAGCAGCCGACATCGGCTAACAAATTTACAAAATAAAAGTAGAGACGTCTACATAAATTTGGGGTAATATTTTTTCTATCATTCCTATGCACTGCAAATATTTCATGTCTGCTGTTCGTTTTAGTAATTCGTTCTCACGAAAAACGATTACTGTTGTAATTTTATGTCTAAAAATTTGTGAGAATGGCAATGTACTTTTTTGATGGGAGTTTAATTTGAATTCATTTTTGGCTGCCAATTTAATGCATCTAAAGCTTTTCCCTCGGCCTCCGTCGAACGCCGGTCTTATGGATAGTAAAGTAATTTTTACGACCGCCGACACCGCTACTGTAGGAAGGCACTTTGAGTCGAGCCTAATGGTAGGAAAGAAAACTACACATAGCTCTTCAGAATCATCCAAACGCTCGTATTCAAATTTTTTACATCACTTATTGTATCAGTGGAGATGGTGAACAGTCAGTCAACTTCTGAACACTCACAAACTTGCACTGAATTACTGTTTCTTTAATTTCCAATAAATAGTGTCAAAACAGAAATCAAACGTCAAGGAAAAGGTTCAGAAATGTTCTTATGAAAATTTGATATCTGTGAATAATATAAATAATCAAAATAGACTCCTCCACATTTCAATTTGCGATTGTTTTGTATTCGAGAAGTTTCAAGAAAGCCACGGTCACGGGCTATCATTCCTTTCCTTCCAACAAGCGAGGTGATAAACGAGCAGTCCTGCACGAAGCAGACGAGCAGGCTCGTAACTGATCAGAACGAGCAGTCCTGCACAAAGCAGACGAGCAGGCTCGTAACTGATCAGAACACATCAAAGTCATGACGTTAGAGTAACGACACAATGCAACTTTGGAGGGTATTCACTAGGGTTTCACTCAAATTTAATTCAGTATGGTTGCCTTTCGGCAGTTTCCGTTGACCAAATGGGACACGGAAGACTCTGCAGAAAGTGAAAGCAAATGGTGATCCATGTATGCGGCTTCTTAATGTAATTCTTATTAGAAAACATTTATCTGAAGAATGACTCATTCATTCACATTTCACAGAAATAAAACACTTTTCCTCTTGATAAAAATGTTGCATTGTACTTGAAAGACGAAAACGTCTGTCATTTAGAAGATTAATGTCGATCAAGTGTATAATAACCAACATGTATGATAAATAAATAGACGAATGGACATTAACAATGCAGAAATAAGCCCAATTTTGAGCCTCAGTTTCTGCTCAGAACGTCAACTTGAATTCATAGGCCAAAAAAAGGGACTTGACTCCAACAGATGGGAACACTTCAAAATGAAGCCATTTAACTCATTGAAGAAAACTGTTCCTCAGTTGGACCAATGAAATACAAATGAGTAATGCAATAGTCCAACGTAGAGTTTTCTCCGCAACAAAGCAAATCCAAATATGATCAGTAGGCCATTGGGCGGGTATAGGCGCATGACCTGACGGGAGGAAGGAGTACAACTTGGCTCTGATGATCGACCAGCCGTGCAGTATTGAGTGCTGCTCTGACACGCTGCCCTGACCTCCCACGGAGCGCCTCAGCATATGCTCCAGTTGGGCGGCGCTAATCGCTGCCCCAGGGAGTAGGCCTGACCCCCTGCTAGCCTTCCCAAGCCAGCGCACTCGCAGCCTTCCTACGCTCTCATTCACAGGTGCATGCTTTTTTTGGAACAGGGATTCAGAGAAACCAAATTTCACGTTTTGAAGAAACGAATAAAAACCTTTCAGTTTTCTCAACATATATAAGAAGTTTGTTTGTGAACTTCATCAGAGAATGCTAGTGACCTTGGTCAAGTACTGTCTCAGGCCGTCTATATTGAATACTAAAGTGCGCCACCGCTTGCCGCTGCTGAATATAAAAGGCTTAATGGCTCAAGTTGAGCAACAATAATTGAGTAACATGACCTCCGTGCCTGTGCAGCTTAAAATAATCCCCATCCCCACAACATAGATGACACAGACCTTAACATTTTTTCTGATTCATTTTCGGATGATACGATGACCTTTTGCTTGGTCTTGAAGAATTTAAAATATCGTCATATTCACGATGGAAACTCATTTAGTCGTATTCGTGTTAGAGAATCAAGTGTTGTCATATACATACAGGAGGATGATGTGCTTTTTAACTCGATTATTAGAAGGTATAAAATTTTGAATCACAATACAGGGTATCAGCTAAAGAAGTAGCCGATTTAAAAACTCCGTAATGTGTAAAGTGTAAGTACTCGAAGGCTGAAATAGATTTTATTGAAAAAACAGGACTTAAAAGTTCATTTGGTGTCACGCATAAGAATATAACAAATATATATAGGCACATCTGTAGGCCTTCAATTTCATTCATGGCTACTGAGCCTCAAGAAAAATGCCGTAGTTAACAGTCGAACGGAGAAAATTTGTCGTGCTTTAATTATTAAACACGGATCCGTAATCGGAACAATTTGTCAATTTTGCACAATATGGAATACATTACCTAAAGGAACTCCAACCAGTGGCGCTAAGTGGCGTGTGCATGGTACAGTTCGTAAGACAGGGTAGAGAAATCATTGCATCCTTCAATGTCTATGTTTTGCAGAATGTTTTAGCAAATTTTGTCGTTTGTGTTGATATATGTATTGAGTCCGATAGTGGTCTTGTCGAAAGTCAAATAAATGTTGAAATAAAATTTTTGATCTTGGCTCTTTCTTGATCAAAGTTATTTCAGCCATATAGCAATAATATTTTAGGAATTACAGCGCTTTTGAGCTCGCTACTCTTTTAGCGGACACTCTGTAGATGGCGACCACCTATCCAAATTTGATATCATCGCTTCATTGTGTTCCCATACTTGAGAGAATCAGATGCTATCAGATAGGGCTAGCAAATAACAGAATATTGTCAGGTGAACATTTTTCAATCAGACACAAGTGATAATGAATCCAGCCCTTTTTTTAAGACCTAATTTAACATTAGAAAATATAATGAATTGAAGCTTCACGTCAAATTCTAAATTGAGCAATTTTCAGTTCACTAACAATCTGAAATTTTGCTTCCTAAAAATTCTGAGCTGTTTCTTCAAAACTGAAATTATATTCTGAAATTACAAAACTGAACTAAAATTACAAAATTACAGAACTGAAATTACATTAAAAAACTGAAATTACATTCGTATCAATATTTATTCTTTTTTTATTTCTCCTCATTCGGAATGGCTGATGATGTATCGTAGTCAGATGCACCATATTACATTTAAAGTATTATAATAGTAAATTCATTGATACGTACTACTATCCTACGTCCAAAAGCAAGTAAAATTTCACTGGAAGACGTCGACAAAAAAGTATCTGCATTTCAAACCACCAGTTTGTTCTGGGTAGGACTTTATTAACTAAATTAATAAAACCTATCCTAAATTGACACTATCATAAAATTGATAGTATCAATTACTAGACAATTGAAAGTTTTAATTTTTAAGACGTATGAATATTGATATTGATTGATATATATATATATATCAATCTCAGCCCAAAAGACTCCTAATTAAGTTCACGTACTCGACAGAATATTTCGTTGCCTAAATTTTCAGTAATATTGAACAAATTTCGATCACAATTTTTCGAGCACATGTCTGCATGAAAACACCTCACAATATACGTTTCACACAACCATCACCGCGAAATTCTGCCACTTAATGAGACCAACGATCGAGTGACAGGTGTTTGCCAATCCAAATTTTGGAGAGAGAAGCACAAAACGGGAAGAGATGTGGCACATGAAGACTTGATGGCAGGCCTGGCGAGCGACTCGCACTGACCGACCGGCGACGGAGGCACCCCTTGCTCTACTACCGACGGCGCCCTACCACGCCTCTGGGTGCACCCCACCACACCTCTACACCACGCCTCTGGGGCACCCCACCACACCTCTACACCACGCCTCTGGGTGCACCCCACCACACCTCTACACCACGCCTCTGGGTGCACCCCACCACACCTCTACACCACGCCTCTGGGTGCACNGCTTCACACCCTGCTCTGCACCGTGCTTCACACCCTGCTCTGCTACAAAGGTCCACACGATATTTAATTAGCGAGCTTTTTTGCGCCCCTTCCTGAAACTATATATGACACATGTTGTATTGTACAGCATATTTTGTTATATTTTTTCGTATATTGTTTCATATTATTGCCACATAATGTAATATTACTGCCTTATACATACATCATCGTGTCATTGAACGTGTTAAGTAATAGCGGCAATTCTTCGAAAATAGTCGATCAATCGTAGTTCGTGCTTGAAAAGTACGTTCATTCATAAACGTTATTGATTGCGTCAGACTTATTCAACTTACAGGGTGTCAAGTCAATAAAGTCTCCTTCGTATTTCAACAATTTATTTTCGAAGACAATGTACAAAGGTTAGCTAGTTGTGTCTTAAAAGACCATGTAGAGAGATAAGCCAGATGTGACCCAAAAGACGATGTAGAGAGGTAAACCAGTTGTGTCCCAAAAGACGATGTAGAGAGGTAAACCAGTTGTGTCCCAAAAGACCATGTAGAGAGGTAAACCAGTTGTGTCCCAAAAGACCATGTGGAGAGATAAGCCATTTGTGTTGTATCAGCCTAAAAATTATTGTACAGTTTGGTATAAATTTATGAACGTATATACACCATACGGTTTGCAAACAAATTCGTTCCAATATTTGCATCCAAGCATTTACATGCGTGCTATATGATCGATTTTCAACTATAAACTCTACGGTTTTTACAACCAGTGTTTAAGTATCTTTTTGTGCTGAAGTGCTGAAGTATCTTTTTGAGAATCGTGTAAGAAAAGCCCTCTAATATTGGCCAAAAATTATATTGCCCATTCCTTCTGTAGCAAACTAATAGAGGCCAAAAATTATTTTACCTATTCTTTCAACAGCCCGCTAATATAAAGGGTGTTCATTAAAGTTTTTTCAAGTTTTAAATTTCGACTAAAAAGGGAGGCGAAAAGATATGTTTCCTAATGGGACTGGTTCCCTTGTACAAAAGGGTTCTAACAAGCTTTGGCAATCACTGTTTAGAATGGAAGAAATCTAATTAATTCATTTTATCAAATGTTTTTATATTTAAATTTTGAAACTGTACGGAGACTAAATAAACACCTTGTATTTTTGGAAAAATATTCATGCATCACCCCTTCAACATTCTTCACCAGTTCCATATGCATTACCACTTTCACATGCATTACCACTTCTACATGCATTACCACTTCCAAATGCATTACCACTTTCCCAATAATGCAAATAATAATTTCTCCCTCTTTATAAATCTGATTTGAGTCTCTAATGGGAAAGGATTTAATCCAAAGGAAAAATGAAGTGCACAAATTCAGTTTCTATATTCCATTCCTACGAATATGAATGAGAACCCCTCATATGAAGCATTTAAAACGAATCTGGAAACCTTGTTTCTCTCTAATAATAAATAAAAACATATATGTACGTCTGCTTATGTCGTGTGCGTGTGCGTTTATACGAGTATTTTTATAGAAATATGTGTTCATAAACACGTATGTTATTTTTTTACTTCAGCTGCTTTTCATGTTGTGAGGGCTATTCCTCATGTTTTACTTTTAAATCGCTTATTTAATTATTTTCTAACTTTAGCTTTTCAGTCAGCAGTATGCGTGAAGTTGTGAATTCTCAATTTAATAAATACGTTATGCCCGAGAAGGTTATTAGCCTTATTAGTCCTAGAAGTTGTATCTCTCTTGAGTTTAATTCATTTCTTTGTCATTTCTTATTGATTGAAATGCGATTTCCAACGTGAATTACTTGTGGAGAATAACATTTTTAAGCAAGCTATTTTCTGAAGGTTCGGTGTTTGTGTGCCTCCTCTCCCCACGGTGACAGGGGGTGAGTGCAAAATCCTCCCCCCCCCTCCCCTCCCTGATTCCTGAGGAACTTTTGGCAACGCTCGTTCAGTCCTGAAGCGTCTCCAACATACAACGCTAAAACGATATTTCTGAGGCCCGTTGAAAGTTCAATTGTATCATTACTGGCGTCCACTCATATACCTGTAAGCAATTCACTTGTAGAGTTACTGGCGTCCACCCATACAACTGTACGTAATTCACTTGTACTGTTCGGTAATTTTTTCGCGCTAGTGAAGGTAAGATTTCCTCAGTTGAATTTTATTTCCAACTAACCAGCCATCAAATGTACAGTGGGGAGGTGGCGGGGCGGGAGAAATAATAGCGCTTACGAGATTTCAGTTTCGTTAAATATTTAGCTACCTGACATTCGCAGAACTCATTTAAACTATTCACTTAACAATGTAGAGTAAAAATAGTTAATAAATATTCTTATTCTACAAGTATACGGTCTAATATACACATAAAACCCCTGTGGCGCAAAGGAAAATTATTCAATCAAAATAATTTCCTACGTTCAATGTTTAGTTGCAAAGCTGCTGTAGGCCATTACTCCTCTGAGGCGGTCTTCATTGGATGAAATTTGGCGTTGGTGAGCTGGCAGTGGCATGCGAGCCCATTGTTATGCGGTGGCATGCGAGCCCATTGTTATGTGGTGGCATGCGAGCCCATTGTTATGTGGTGGCATGCGAGCCCATTGTTATTCGGTGGCATGCGAGCCCATTCTTTATTGCATATTTTCTTAATTTTTTTACGATTCATCTAACTTCTGTGATGAAATTTCTTCTTCAGTGTTCCCCAAAGATGTTCGGTAGAATTGATGTCTTGGTATTGCCTTAGTCGCCTGAGATCACTAATTTTGTTCTTCATAAATCATTCGGATGTTAATTTTGCCATTTTTTTATTGTGGCATTCTTGTTGGAACGTCTATTTACGTTTATAGAATAAACGCTTCGCCAGGGAAAGGAGATTTTTGTGCAGTATTTAACTGCGCATGGCCCCATCGATCTTGTCATCAATGACATGAACACCTTCAGTGCCACGTGATGTGAAACAACCCTGAACTATTACACTGTCCCTCCGTGGTCCCCAGCTGGGGTAGTATTATGACTCTCATTGGCTGTCCTTGCTTCCTCCACTCAGGACGCAAACAATTCCGAACAATCAATCCAATCTTGGGCTCATCAGACCAAAGAACAGTCTTCCAGATTGCATGTTTTTCTCTAAGTATTCATTTGCAAAGCTTGGACGACCTGGAACGAGGTTTTTGGGCAGCGTAGGATTTTTATGTGATGTGAAACATTTGATCTATTCGCTGTGATGTTCATTACTGATTGTTCTTACACTCAGTAGAGAATTGAGGGAAAACTTCCGTTTCACGGGCCCTCAGATTAGTTTTAACTCTTTGCGAGTCATCATGGACTTATTTTTATCTTCCTCATTAACAGTCGACGAGACCGAAGATCAATGTTCAGTAGAGCACTTAACATTGATAAGTTAATAGTTAAATTATATTCCTTAAACTTAAGAATAGTGAGTCAATGGTAGAGTGTGGCACATTAATCGGCTTAGAAATCTTTCTGTACGATGCTCCTCGAGAATGGAACTGAACTACTCGCTTTCGTAGATATTGTGAGACTTCTTTGACTTTGGGCACGACGTCCTTTGGGCATGCCAGGGGGTAGGCTGTGATGCTCATCAGCGGTCGATCGTCTAATGCCCTTACGAGCCAGGTTGATTTTGCTTTGCGAAACCTCAAGAATGTTTTACAAGTAGCTCAGATACAATGTGATTATACCATAACTATCATGTGAAAGTTTTTTCATATAAACGGTTGAATACTTTTGTCACGTGCTCTGTGTGATTTTAGTGTAAATGAGGTCATTTTCTGGCAAAGCTCCATACTTTGAGTTATATTTCTCTTTTATTAACTAAAATTTGATTTCTGATTAAATTTTAAGTATGTTGGCTTGCTAGACGTTTGATAAAAAATGGGTTTGAACTCGAGCAGTTTCTTGTGTCCCTTCATTGTTGCGACCAGGCACTCGAGCTCGAGGTCAGCTCCCGTCCCCGCACAACGCGGCTGGCGCGCTCTCAGAGAACAGGACCAATGCATGAGGTTCCATTGGTTTTAATAATTGTTGGAACAGAGCAGTACTATTCATGAGCAGCTTCCACTAAATTAATTTTTTTTAAATCATTTAAAAATGAACTGCGGAAGCTATTTCGAAAAACATTCAAGTCTTCCCTAAAATCACAAGGCAGTTGTTTTCTCTCCATTGCTCTCTCCTCGTCCCTGACATTGGACGGCTTCCTCTCGCCCCAGGAAGAGAGCGGGAGCTCAGCAACAGAAGGTGGCTCGATAAAAACGGCCGATCTTCAATGAATTCTCTTATTGGATAGTTAGAGCCACGGCGCTCATTGTCACGAGCTTGACTCCTGAGAAGAAGCGAGCTGTGGAGCAAACGACGGTTCTGAGGCGAGTTCTCGCCCTCATCTTGTAATAAACTCGTACTTAGAAAGAGTTTCCCTTCCGCATTTTGCAGAAATACAAGAAGATTAACATAAGTGACTGGTCAGTGAGCCCTGCTCTACGAGCTCGGTCTCTGAGCAGCAGCATGCACAGAAGGTTATGGGGGAGGGGGGGCTGAGTCGAGGTGAGATGCGAGGGGGTGTTACTTGGTCGCAATAGATATTAACAGTTTATTAAGTAAAACCAACTAAAGTTCTGAGTTACCTTTTTCCTTTAGAGATCTTTGGAAGCAATAAATCCTTCATATCAAAACTAGGACATCTCTTCCTAATTAGTAATGCCTGCTCCAAAGCCGGTAGCGTGAGCTTAGGACTTTCTTAACGTTCATCACAAGTGCGTTTAATGAAGTCTTTAACCCTTTTGACTGAATAATTTATTACTCTCTTCAATACGCAGGCATTATTCGAAGAGCTTACGTTGGAGGCCGCTCAAGCGAATGAAAATAATTAACGAATGACAATTCAGAACATTTTCGAACTTATTTACCAAACTTGAATGAACGCGCGATAAACAAAACAGTCAACTCGTATGATTGCGATACGCGTGTAAAATTCAAGCCTCCATTGTTGCCATCAGAGCCAAAAAAACTCGCTGACCTGGCAACAACAGAGGCCAAGTCTTAAGAAATTAGCTACAACAGAGGCCAAGTCTTAAGAAATTAGCTACAACAGAGGCAAAGTCTTAAGAAATTAGCTACAACAGAGGCAAAATCTTAAGAAATTAGCTACAACAGAGGCAAAGTCTTAAGAAATTAGCTGCAACAGAGGCAAAGTTATATAAAGTATCCATTGTTCATTACAGAGACCAATAGCCACTATGTATTCCAAGCAGTTTTGTCAGCAGTGATCTAAATTGAGGCAATCTCTAAACGACATTGACTCTGATATTCATATCGCCAGTAATGGTCCGACAATGTCAGAGCGACTCAGACTCTGATATTCATATCGCCAGTAATGGTCCGACAATGTCAGGGCGACTCTGACTCTGAAATTCATGCTGCCCCAATAGATGGGGAGGCTGGGGTCACCGCTGTGTCGGGAGTGGTGACTCATTCAACTGGGGATGAAATGAAGAACAGGTGCACGAAATTTGGATCACGCGTGAAGTTGTTACTGTGTGCAATCGTTGCGTCGAAACATAATTTAAATTTGAACCGGGTGATAAATGTTATTCAGCATACTGTGATAATGGTACCGTATAGATTAATATATTCATGAAATATTGTTCACAAGCAGATAATATTAATTTTTGTACAATACGTTACCTCTAGCATTCATCTTTACATTAATTATTGAACCAATGTTTTCAGAAGCGATCACCTTTATGTTCCACCTTGTTTCCAGCTGAGCTTCGCGGTTGCTTGGAAATTCGCTCGAGTTCAAGTGATTCGGAATGGCTCTAGAACTGCTGCTGGTGCAGCACCCCTTCAAGACGTTTTATAACTTCTTCATTAAAAGTTCCTCACACCCTCACACAGCACCCCGTAAACCCTCACACAACCCCCTTCTCACCCTCATATAACACCCCTCACACCCTCACACAATACCCCTCACACCCACACACAACACCCCTCACACCCTCACATAACACCCCTCACACCCTCACACAACACCCCTCACACCCTCACACAACACCCCTCACACCCTCACACAACACCCCTCACACCCTCACACAACACCCGTCAGGCCAATGGAAAAGTTAAATCCTCAAAAGAGAGTTTCTATGCTTTTAAGATGTAAATACCCTCCATCCGACTCCACCACCCGAAGTTTAAGAGGTAAATAAACTCCATCCGACATCCGACTCCACCACCCGAAGTTTAAGAGGTAATTACCCTCCATCCGACTCCACCACCCGAAGTTCATCGCTACCTGGTATTCTCCACTTACTTTTAGTATGAATTTACAAATGCAATTTAATTCTACTCTTTTGGTTCTGTTGCGCATGAGCGTCATATATTGCAATAAAAACAATAAATTAAAATACTTTTTCTTTCTCTTTTGAATATTCAATTTTTGCATTGAGCAGTTTGTGTACGAGTAGGTATCGAGGACAGCAGTGGAATTGCAAAAGAACAAGCTTCCTTGAATAACAATGGGATCTCAAAATTCTTCAAGCCCATCGTGCAAAACTTGACCTCATGCCCTCTAACTCTAAAACGGGCCAGCTCAAAATAGAGAACCTTTTCTGAAATTTTTGCCACGTTAATGCTACTCCTATTTCTATATCGAAAAGTAGAGTCCGCGTTCTCGCTATTCCTTTGGAGGCATAATCCCGAGCCCAAGGTTGGAACTCCACAACACCGAAGAGGGCGCCCCACGTCAGCATCCCGGAGACGCCCCTGCTGGGGCAGCGGCTGCCAGCAAGTCTGCTATTTATGACGGCCACAAGTGGCGGGCAGGATCCATTGTGAACACAGCAGCGGCTGCCAGCAAGTCTGCTATTTATAACGGCCACAAGTGGCGGGCAGGATCCATTGTGAACACAGCAGCGGCGGCCTGAGAGCGGCCGCTGCTATCTTTACGACCGCCCTGCGCTGCATAAATTGCGCACTTGCTGCGCATGCGCCCCACATCCGTCGCGGTGAGGTGCGGCCGCGTCATCCAGGAGGCGTCATCTTTGAACCGCAGAGGTGAAGAGGTATTTAAAAAAAGCATCTCGATATGCGTTTTCCTAATGAGAAAAGTACGTTTTCCATCAATTAGTTAGCATCGGACATTACATTTAATACGCACGTACTTAACTAGTCCTTTTCAACTATAAATTTCATCAACTTTTATTTCCTTGTTCGCGTCTGCTGTCACGCGCGGTGTGCAGCAACAAGTCAGAATGCAGTCGTCCCCCCCATCGAGTTCGAGATCATTTCCAGTACACAATCGCTCCATCTTTTTATTTGCTTCTTGTAACGCGCTCTATTTGCTCCCTATGATATTAAGATTTTCTTTTTCAGTTGATACGTATCTACTTGATACTCCTCTATATGGAGAATGACTGCAAAAAGAGGTAGTTAGCTGGAATCGATCTAGCGTTCTAGGCAAGGAACGACTGCTCGTGCATGCCGTGCACCTCTCACTCTCGTGCTGATAACTGCGAGGCTTCATTCAGAAATGAAACGCCTCAATTGCTCGAACTGAAGTGTTTTTGTGAGACTCGGAGTGAATTTAATCATCATTTGGAAAACATTTTTTCTGATATAAATGAAAGTTACACATTGTTTTGGACTCTTTATGTGAAACAATGGCTAAGAATGTACTTACAATTTCTAATAAGGTTACACTAGAGACGGATAAGATAGCACGAACCGTTATATGATTATTTTAGCTTCTGATAAGATCACACGTATTCATGAGATGATAAAGCAGAGTCATAAAAAAATCATGCATCCCCACAATAAGATTAGGCCTGCTCGTAACGAGATCAGGCTTGCTCGTAACGAGATCAGGCTTGCTCGTGGCGAAATTATGCCACCTATTGATTAGACTATGCCCTAGCTCCTAATGAATGTAAGCGAATTGATGATGTTAGAAAAGAGGCTCGTGTTGCCATCAGTGAACCACGTGATGTGATGCACCAGCTCCCAATACGGGAGCACTGACGCAGGTGCGGGTCGGAATACCTAGGTTTGAATAAACTCTCCCGGCAGGATCGTTAATACATGTTTTGAACACATGTTTTGTTTACATGTTTTGTAAGCACGTTAATACATGTTTTGTAAGCACCAGAGGATACAAATCCATTGAAGTTATCGCTTACTACTCTTAAAATTAAAATTATGGATTATTACTTCACAGCAATTTTCAAGAAGTTTAACTTATTTTTTCCCGTTTAATAGTCTATCTTTGAACTCCAGTTTTACTAGGTACCAGAAAGAATCGTACGATGTTTTTAATTAATATTTAGTGTTAATATTTAGTTTTAATATTTAATCCACTGGCCTGAATGATAGGCCAGTGGATTAAAAATCACAACTATAGAACTTTGAACGAGACGTCCGCACATATTTTTAAGGTTGTAATTCCACTCATTGAAAAACTGACAGGTACTGTGCTGTGTGTGTGACTGATTTCGGAATAAACGGTTTTCCTTTTTTCTTTGGTTCTTTCTTTCCTGGCTACAGAGCAAGCGAGGAAAGGGCGATTACGGCTCCTCAGGGGCGGGAACGTGTGTCAGGTGCGGGGAACGTGCGTCAGGTGCGGGGAACGTGTGTCAGGTGCGGGGAACGTGTGTCAGGTGCAGGGAACGTGTGTCAGGTGCAGGGAACGTGTGTCAGGTGCGGGGAACGTGTGCGGGCATATTCAAAGGTCTCCCAAGGCAATCTACGAACCTGGATTGTGGGGAACTTCAAAACGCAATCACAAAAAGCTTTTCCTTTTGGTACAACTAATGACTCATTGAGCCCTGAACTGATACTACTGAATTTCGGGCAACTACTGAATCATTGGGCCCTGAAAATGCGAGAAAATTCATCACGGGACCAACATAGTATCAATAAACCTAATTCATTTCCGCTCTGGAGCTCATAAAAGTATGTCTAAGTAGGTCTTACAGAGAAGAATTAAAGACTTTCATTTGAGCTATTTATATCAGTAAGAAGCACTGGCGTAGATAGATCTTACTACTGCATCTACTACTCCAATTTACAGGAAAAATTACTTCAACTTATTGATAGAATGTCAGAGAAGTTAGTTTAAATATGAACACACAGTCCTACTGTACGTCCCGTTCGACTCACCTGGCTTATCACCCCGAAGATGTTTCGTCGTAGTCGGAAGACTGAGTAGTTCAATGAACTTTAAAACAAACGGAAAACTTTCGGTGTTCCAATGTTCCAAAACAGAGTCGGGGAACACGAACACCTCCAGAGGGCGTGCCAAGATATGAGAACTCGGAAGAAATTTTAATGCTGCGCTAGCCTTCGCTGAATATTTTCTCAGGAACTTCGGCAGATTTTCAGTGAGATCTCAAAACGAGCGATTAAAGACGCTTCTTAATGAAACGCACCTCATTCGTACACGCGTTTGTCCGTTTTTGAAAATTTGGTCATCGAGCGTAGCATGCATCCGATGCTGAAGCACTGTATCTAAGCTTCAGATTGTAGTTTGTGAAGCAATATTATAAAACATGTTTCTCCGTGGTAAGAAGATCCCTGAAAAATTGAACGTACGCTTCCTTTTTTCAAGTAGTGTTTTATAATTTTTTTCCGCTATCTTATGGCTGTTAAGAGAAGTAACTCACTATTAGATAATTTTTAAACATGGGACACAACGTTCAAAAACTCACTATGAACCTTTAACTTTTACGACAGAGTTTCAGTTTGGAACCCTGGTTCTTAAAAAGCTCCCGAAATAAGGCACTGCACTATAATTTCGTAACTGATGAGAAATTTCACCTAATGAGTTCAGGTGACATTTTATCTCCTACGTCCACTCACTTGTACAGCCCATAGCCCTTCGTTTTAATTCGTCGTTTTGACTTTGAAGTAGCACGTAATTATTGACATCTCACAGTCCTAGTTGGACAATTAACCAACTAGTCTAGTCCTCGGTCACAGTTATTGAGCAAGATCTCGAGAGCTCCTCGCTGCATCGATGTCTGAAATGTTGCAGGCTGCCACGAGCAACAGAGGCCTGGCGACGGCCCCTCTCACGCTCCAAACGTGTCAGTCAGAGCGCCACCATCTGCTGTCTCAAGTTTCCATCTCCGCGAGCTGAACTTGTTGCATCAGGGCACTGCTCCGTGAAAAGAGGAATTCACAGTGGTCTTTCAACACAAACTATATCAATTTTGAACAGCACAATCTAACCATATAACTTCTAATACGGAAAAAGAAGAATACAAAACGGTTGGCTACAGAAAATCTCAAGATTTAGACAAATTAAACGACACAGGAAGAAGCAAAGGTAAAAATACTTCCACCATTTATTTCACAAATACCGAAAGCAATGTGGCACGATTTGTAGAAACTTTCTCTCTGACGCAATGGACGTTAGTCAAGCACTATAGCACAGATGTCCATTGGGCCGTGATGGACAACGCTAGGCGCTGGAGGCAGCCCGCACCACACGTGATGGTCTGGTAAAAGCTCGCCGCCAACAAGCTGCTCTGGCGCGGCTGCCCAGCTCCAAACACCGTCTGAAAATGATTCTTGAGCTAAGAAATATTATATCTGTACCGGCAGTCAAACTTGGTAGAAATTGGTGTGACTCATTATTTCTTAACTCTTTAAGGTCAGAATTTATTTCTCACAATAAGCAACCCTTTTCTTGTTGGTGATCGAGTGTTTGTACGCAAAAACAAGGCTGGGTAAACTGTAACAGGTGCATTACGCGTCACGTTTGTCACAAGATCCAGAAAAGTGAATGGAAATCCGTAAAACCAACGTTCAATAATGCAAAAGTCATATTGACGTGTGACTTCGGGACCACACCAGATCGCCAATGGTTAAATTGGTAGAATTAATTGTTTGCAGGTCTGGGCCGCGTTGATCTTGAGTTTCATTGTACGATTCAGTATTATGCTTTCAGGAAGCCACACTCAGGAATCCAGCATTTTACACAGAACTTTATGCACGCAGAACATTTAGACATACAAAAATAAAAAGATTGATAATCCCTTTTTTTCCTTTTTCCTTTGAAAATAATTTTGATACTCGAAGCAGCTGCAACTAATTTACCCGCATCGTGTTTTCGCAATAATTTATAACATATTCAAGCAAAATAATTCATTCTGATTTCCAAAAGCATTCACCCAGAGTTAGAAGGCGGATATGACGATACCCGATGATCCATATACCGGCCTGGAAAAGATACCCGATGGTCCATATACCGGCCTGGAAAAGATACCCGATGGTCCATATACCGGCCTGGAAAAGATACCCAATGGTCCATCACCGGCCTGGAAAAGATACCCAATGGTCCATCACCGGCCTGGAAAAGATACCCAATGGTCCATCACCGGCCTGGAAAAGATACCCAATGGTCCATCACCGGCCTGGAAAAGATACCCAATGGTCCATCACCGGCCTGGAAAAGATACCCAATGGTCCATCACCGGCCTGGAAAAGATACCCAATGGTCCATCACCGGCCTGGAAAAGATACCCAATGGTCCATCACCGGCCTAGAGGACCAACCATTGGGGCGGTGGACCACGGCTGCTCAGCTGCCGGTCAAAGGCACGAGTTCTATGAATTCTAAAAAAGCAAGTCGTCACTCAAATATACTAAATTATTAGTCAAATAAACCAAAATATTTTTGTTTTTTGGCGTTGTCCCAACTGACATAAACACAAGGCAGATTTTGTGAAGGCCACTCTCACCATTCAATGGAAATTCGTTTTTTGCATGTGTTAGCCCTATATTTTTGGATTAACCGGGAGAAAAACGCGCATTTCCTGAGTGTAATTGTACAGGGTTTTTTTCAATTTAGTTCAAATAGTTCACCCCTTACATGAAGACATGAGATTTATAAGTTGTTCATGGAATTATTCTGTAGGTTCCAGTTAGTTCCCTTCAACCAATTGTGCTGCACATCTGGTGCGATAGATTCGTCAATATTCGGAAACCTAAACACTGTCGAATTAACTAGGAATCATTCCTATGTTTGTCAGAAAAAATGTCTGTACAATATTTTCTAGTTGGTCATTTTTTCAGTAAACATGCGACACATTTTCCAGAAAAATACTCTCTTATTCAAATGGGTCGAAACTGCTGGTTGTGACTCACTCTGTGAGGCTCAAGATATTCCTGAAGCGTTGGCAATACTCCTAGGAAATGGTGAGCGCGGACTCGTGTGAGCCGGCCTATGGAGGAGGCTGGCGAGCGCTCGAGTTTCTTGCGTACGATAACTGCGGCCATTGTTGTTTGTTACACAAATGTTACTCTGAGGGTGGCTCTGTGTCACATCTATAACTCAGATCCAGGCCTCTGAATACTAGAGCAACAAGAAATAAGGTCATCAATGGGAACACTATGTACGCATACACATGAAAAAGATTAATTTATTAATTTATAAAGTCCATTGCAAGGCACGCAGGGCGTAGATTGTGTTTCCATATCCCAACACTAAGCGCTAAGCGTGTTGAAATGTAATTTAATTTTGCTTGTGTGTAAAATTAGGAATTTTGGGGCCACTGGTATTTTATTTTTAAAACTGATCGTTGTTTCTACAAATTCTTAGAATGTGCAGAATTAACCAGCAGATTTCCAAATGCTCGCTCTGAGAGCTCGCTGCCAGTTGTTTAAGAATGATTGTAAAAGTCTTCCTATCGTCCTGAGCGTAAGAAGCAAAAAAATTAGCTGCCTGCTTTATCTTTGTCAATTAAACACAATGCGCTACAGCATTAAAACAGGCCAATTGAAGTATTTTCTTGGACTGCTATGGAGCATACCTTTATTTCAGAGGAAATCATGACTGTTCATAAGTGTTTAAAAATTAGTGTTATTTACATACAAAACTTATAATATGTTTTTTTTAGTTTCATGCTTTTGTGCCATTAATCATTGAGATCCATGCTTTGCAGGTCACTGAGTCCTAGTTAAGGTTACAAAAATCAGACGAAACTCTTCAGGAAGACGAGAGAACAAAGGTCATGCACGAGGTGGTGACGAAGTAGTGATGGTGGAGCTTGAACACCTATTGACTGCGTACCAATGACGTCACGGTCGTCATGGCAACGCTCGGAAGCATCGATCACGTCATTCACGATAACGGAGTTGAGTCACAATATGCCTACGAAGAGATGTATATTCTCATTCACACAAAATAAATTCTTTACAGATTTTTAATTCAGAGAAAACCAAAAATTTTTTACGGCTTTAAACAAGGTGCAGAAGCAGAATTTGAGATTTAACTCACGAAGAGAATGTTGAAAGAAAAAACACGTGAGGCAGAGTACGGGAGGAGCCCGCCATGCAAGGGCGAGTTTCATTCACAGCTTTAGGA
>VOMN01112816.1:0-17387 GCA_014899125.1 Orchestia grillus | reverse complement strand
CATGAATTGCTGTATGTTCCGGATTGTTTTCACAACTGGTAGACACGCATAACGGTGCGGCATGACACACCAGTGAATTCCGCTATTTCTTCACGGGGTGCCCCTTATCTAAACCAAATGAAATAGCCCCTTTTGCCATTCAGAGACGTCTTGCTTTCGTCCCAGCAACCAAGAAACAAGTCTATACCTTAACAGCTCTTAAGATTGCTGCTTGTTCAGTACTTACACCTAACCTAAACTCCAATCACAGCTATGAAAATCTGCTAATGAACGCGGTAAATAACTAGACCTCAAAAAACAATACATGACTAATTGCTTGTCCAAGTAAATTATATTAATTTTAATTTGACTATCAAAATGTGCGTTAGTAACTCTTGCACGCATACGAGAGGAAATCATAATGAATCCTCACCATGAAAGTATTCAGCATGAAACATAGTAAATGTAGTTCATAGCTATCTTTTAGTGTTAACTTTGGCTACTTCTACGACAATAATAATTTGATTAGTTGATTGCAAAAAACAAAAATGTCGCCACATGTTATCTTCCTGCTTGGCCACTGTTTTTTCGCGTGAGACATCCAAAACTTAAAGGTTTTGAAGAGTAGGCAAAGTGTTATTCAGATTGAAAGTAACTAAAACCGCATGTTCGTTCTCTTTGTGCTAATATGATATAAAAGTTTGATATAATGAGCCTCTTCCACAAAAGCTGTTCGTATAGCAAATGCCTTAAATGAATAGACCCAGTATAAAATCAAAGATTTTAATACTTTGCATAAATACTTCTCAATCTTTATAAGCTAGAGGGTACGAAAATTTTCATCCACGTTCAAGGTGAACTTAGAAATTCTTGAATGGAGGATTGTTTTTCCCACCCGAATTTTCTGACCTCATGGGTGCCTAGCTGTAATTTTGAGCCCGTGTGATAGGACTCCTGTGTACCGAGTCAGACCAAGATATGATGGTGCCTCGTTGAAAGCTCAACGCTAAGTTCTCACTTTATCACAACTTTACTCATTAAATCATAAACGCGAGCTTTTAATAGCTACGAATCTTGTGAATGTTGATGATAATTATTTAGTTGAACAGATAGGAATCAATGGGTCTCGAATGCATTCAAAAACCGATTTTCACACATTAAATTAGTGCAATACCAGACCCAATACTCACCGTCCTCAATACCCACGAGTTCACTGCTTCCCAGCGTCCATGTTGCTAGACTGAGAAAATGATTCATTTTATTTTTCATTCGCCATTCTATCAGATCAAAAAATTGGTAAGTATAAAATTCATTCACAATAAAACTTTAACGTAGATTTTACACAGATGAATGTAGTGTCGTTCCTTCTCCTATTACTTTGTTTTTTATTTCAATGACTACTTTGTGTATTTCGCTAATGTATCATATGTTCATGAAGATGTTGCAATTTTAATAAGAAAAAATGTTTTTCCTCCTAATACAGTTTATCCTAGTACCTGACCTACTCCTAATCGAAATTAAATTAAATACTTTGATCAGAAAATCATGACAAATTACGTATTTTTAATCTCTGAACGCGCATGTAAATACGCATCTTAATTCAATTGCGATTGTACTCTACCTTCCATTTCATTAAACAAGACCAACTCGTTTCTCATCATTAGTCATGCAATACGTTTGAGTTCTGTAAGCAAATCCTTTTTACTCTCTCAAGTCTCTCCAGCAACAATATTTTAATTAAAATGAACAATATCAGCTCAACTCAGTGAGCTGAATTTAAACTGTAAGTACCAACTCGAACAATCTCAATTCTGATTAATTACTAAACGATCCTCGTCATTAGTATAATATTTCATTTCAGTGAAGTTATAGCGTATCATAGATAGACATATGTTGCATTGACTTTATTCAACTGCTAACTAATGCTCACCGAAAAGTTAAATTATACGCGATAGTAGTTAAAAAAATTTGAATTCATAATTAATTTCATATATCATTAAAATGCATCAAATAGGAGACAAATTTACCTCTAATATGACTTGAAAACAAGTAAAACTGATCATATACGCAGAGCTTATTCAAGTCTATGTACGTACGAGTATGTAGCCAAAAGTCTCTTTCTAGAGTAGGTTAACTGGAAACGACTCTGTACCGGTCAACCAACCACCATGTCAGCGTTGAATAACGCATGCCCGACTTTTTATGAAGGCACAAACGTCGAATTCGGTGCGCTATGTTTGGCAAACTACGAATTTAGGATCTCCTTGCCACGCATAATGCAGTGCAATAAATTAACGAGACCCAAGAACCTAAAAACCCGCCTCATCTAGGAAACCACCGAGCAGCTTTGTCGTTTTGGTCAGGAGGACCCACTCACAGCTGCATTCAACTTGGCTCAAAATTTAAGCAATAAAATACGTTGGCCCGAGGTATGAAAGGACCAATGGTAAAAATAAATACGAGGGTCTCTGCGTAAAATTGAAAAACTGACCACCAGAAAAAACCTGGAGGCGAGCCGCGGCCGATGTGGGGAAAAGCGGAGTTTGGCTGCCGGTAATGCAGCTATGCAGGACCTGAGTAGCCTTCAACACAAAGGTCTCCGCATCTTTTAGATGAATTCAAGGATCAGTGTCCGCAACCCATCAAAAGGTGAGCAATCTGAAATGTTCGGCATAAAGTATAATCAATTCATCTTAACTGGTTTGGTTTAAATGCGGTCAGAGTAGGTTTAAAAATTTCGCGAGACCCAAAGCCTTCAACATCTTTTCAAGAGAACAAAACGAGCTCTGTGCATTCTTAAAGAGTTCTTCAAAGTAAAAGATCAACCGAATCCTAGTTCATAAATAATAACTTCGAGTTTAAAACTTTCAAGGCTCGAAGGTTTTCTTGTCTCTTTGGCCATTTATTCTCGGCTCTTAATGCATTGAATGGTAAATTATTGATAAATATTAATCTGGTAAATATTCGCGAAAGTGATATTTAAACGAAAAATGTTGGTAGTAATTGATTCTGAAAACTGCATGACAACTAAATTTCTACAAGGTTTAAACGATCTGATGTTCTCTACAGAAGCATTACATAGAAACTGCATGCGTGCAACCTTACTAGGTGACACGAGGCGTTCGGGCAAGATGTAGTTTAAGCTTATGGCTCGATGCAAAAGTACAACAAATGAATTTCAATTACAATAGCACCAAGACGACCGTGCAAATTAGGAAATTGTATGAGCATCGACACCCATGACAAATTAAGGACTGGCCCCCAACAAAGGTTCTTTCAACCATGCACAGGAGCGCTTGCATGGCATCAGAAATAATATGCTAATACGGCTTGATGTCTCCCGTGTTCGCAGTACTAGAGCGGCCAGCGATGTGACTTGGATGATGTTCAGTCCAGCCCAAGTCCAAATGTTGAGTTCTAAAAGTAGCGTAGGGTCACGGCAAAACACGGACTGATTATGGTCTTAAATGTCTATTGTTCAAATTGGACTTTTAACGTTGGCAATGATCATCTAAACATGGAAAATCGAAAAATGAAATGGACCACTTTACATATTCTCCTACATTTTTGCAATCAGTCACCAACACAATTGCCTTCTAACCTTCCAGAAAAGGACGTCTGGGAAACTAGTTTCCCTGAAATTACGTAACTACAAAACTAAAAGCTCAATTTCTTAGCACTAGTCACTAATTCAGCAGGTTACTCAAGACGCCTGTAAAGACCACGGAGATCCCAACGTAAGCTGGCGATGACGGACATCATCGGTACATGGCGTAGAAGGGAGCTCTGGGCACCCATTCTGAGGAACCGCCTCGTGGCAGTCTGTAGCGTACAAACATCAAGAGACTCCATTCAGAATACCAAGAACTAGACTAAGACCTTTAGTTTTCACCCTTTACTGTCCAAATGAATTCGAAGATAGGTGTCATTTATCTGTGGACAGTAAACTAATTGCAGTCTAATGTATGTATGCAATGAGGTTGCTTTTAGCTTTTCCGAAAAGCTAGCAGCAATCCCTATGAAAGAAGATTTTTGAATCCCTCTTAACTAGAAACGGTTGAAGTTGAGATATATTTTCAGACATTTTTTTCATGTAACGAACAGAAATAAGATTCACGAACGTATTAATTTCATAAACTGGCTTTTTTCTACATCAAACAATATAGAGAACTGGAAAATATTTACGCACCGTTTCAAAAGTTATGTTTTCGTTCATAAACTTACTCATTGTCGGATTTTTGTGATTGTTTAACCATTTGTTATTTATTAGCAGTGTTTTATAGGGAAAGCTTATTAACTTTTTCAATTCCTAAAAACTGCGAAGAATGCCTTTAGAAACGAATTTAAACTAACCAGAAAATGCAGGCCTCTGCAGCTAAGTGCAACCCCCATTGATGCAGATACGAGTCACAAGCATTACAATTTCAGTTTTCATCGAGCGTTTACAGCTGCGTGCCACGGGAACGCGGGCTGGAGCAGAGCCTGGGCGGGAAATATGCAATTTGCATAGGTGCTGCGAAGTTGGTCCAGCATAGATGCTTTGTTGCGCAGCCTACCATCCCTTCACAATGCCCCACTGACCAGGCTGCATAGCATCGTATCAAAGGGGCCGAACAGCCTATGTGCACCCAGTCTCTTTCAATGGTGAGCTGCTCAATGCAGGACAGAAAGCAGGCCGCCTCGAGCTTTTTCAAACCTTTTTAATAAAACGGCCACCTAGTCTGTGTTCGAGTAGATTTTTTAGAGCTAGACTCCGACGAATATTGTTAAGTGACCGGTGTGAAGGCAGCTGGGACTACATGGGAAAACTGGTCAAGCACCGAGAGATGCTCTGCACTTCTGTTCCACTGGCCGGTCTCAGACTTGGTCAGAGCAAAAGCACATGTTTACAGTAGTGCCTTGAAAAAATCGGTAAACCTGGTTTGTGCAACTAGACACCACGTCGTCAACGGTCAAACTGGGTTTAAATGCGATTTGTGTAAAAAGTTGAGAGTAGAAACGGACTCTGGCTGAACAGCATTGCGTACTCTCAAGTTATTTTTCAACAATATCTGCATGTGACTCTAAAGAGCTTTTCTGGGGATTAATTCCTTATGTCTATGTTGGATTTTAACAACAAATATTTTTCAACTATTCACAACATACGTAGACATGAAAAGGTAAGCAGCACGCAAGAAAACTTGGTAAATGGGAAGCTAGGTATCTATCGAACGTAATTATAGTATGTAGTTATATACTTTCATTTTCAAAAATTTTCAGCGGTTCCTATTACTGAATAAAGTGATACCACTAATTTTCATGAGAGCATCTTATCACTCGTGCGATACGCTGAGGAGTGCTGCTCATTGTGATAACTAATATTGATATCATGGGATTTTCGTGATATTAGCTCATTCATAGTTTTAACAGCTCTTCATATAGCTGGTCGTGTAGCTATTAATGTGAAATATACGCACTTACCTAGAAGTTACCTATCGAGGGAATATTTTTATTTCGTTGGCAATATGTTGATAAATTACCACATTTAAAAAATGATAGAAAACAAATTGTTTTCACCATTTACGTGTGCTTGAACTTGTTCATAATTTACATGAACTTGTATTCAATATCGCCAATGTAATGAAGAAACGTTTCAATTTATCTAAGATTCTCAGCTAAGGTCACACAGTAGACGATTGAGTTCTCGTATTGAGAAGAGAATTAGTGAAAAACGAGTTAGTGCTTGCAATGCAGCAGCCTAGAACAGTTTTTGTTTTTTCTAGTTCTTTCGAGACCCAAGATTTATCTAATAAGTTTTAACTTAATTTGTTGATCTCGAGTAATTTTATAGGCAGTTCATGGCTTCCTTCTTAAAATCATGTCATCTTATGCAGGATATAATTCTAAAATGCAAAAAATAAATACACTGTTCGCATTGATAATACATAAAAAGCATACAGTAGTCTTTGTATGAATGTTTGTGTACATGGAAAATATTGTTGCTCAAAAATTGAACGTAACAAGTCAATTGAAACGAATGCGATACATATAGCTATAGTCGGGATGAAAAAATCTGGAGAAATAAGTGATACTTGAAATGAATTGACAGTAAATGTATTGGGGTGATGAGCAGCGCAACCATACCCTAAATTAACTTTTTATTCACGAAGAAACTATTAGGGCCCCGCAATCTCAATTCTATTAGAAGAAGAGAAGATGCGTGAGCTCTTAGTTCGTGATGTGCTGATTTTCGGTCCTGAATTAGAATTGCAACCACTACAACCATGGCCAGGTCATTGGAACTCACGAGGAGGGAGGGATGTCTGGGCTGCCAAATCTACCGAAGAGATGCATTCTTGAATGCCAATGAGCTAACACCGTCCGCTCTGTCCAAGGAACAAGCTTTGATATGATGATGGAAAAATTCGCCAAAAAAATTGACTTCCACAAAATAGGAATTTGTAGAATTTAATTTTTTTTATAATCAACTTACATGGATTTCATGAACTAATATGGAGAAAAATCCGAGTAACATAGCTAGTATGAAAATGTGTTTTTCAGGAAAATAAACTCGAGTGCAAAGCTTTGTGGTAGCATCTGTTTTGTAAATTATGCAATAAATTAATTTTACAGAATTTTCCTTGGGGGTCTTCCTCGAAAAATTCCACATAAGGGTGTTTGAAATTGAACGTTTGTAAAGTAGCTGAAGAATATAGTAACGCATGTGAATGGTAAAGGGCTTTTAATTTCACAGATCTAAAAAAGAATCTCGGTTTGCACGCATCAGTTGATGTGGTCTATTTTACCGTTCAGGGTTAAATAGCTCGAATACTGAATGAATCGCATAGAATTCATGAAATGAAAATTAAAAGTTTGCCTCCGTTAGCGACCTTTAACATTATCACGGTAGCTGGAAAATTTTCCGAAAGGGTCAAATTTGCATCGTTACTATCGAGAGTTTCCCAAAGTAAAAGAGAATAATTCTCGTCAGTAATTCACTCATAGGCATAAATTATGCATGCAGATGCGCAGCGATCTTTTGCAATAGTTGCCTATAGGGAAAGGAGCGCCAGAGAGAAAGAGAGAGCATGGGTTGCCCAATGGTCAGGCCCGGGCTCCATGTAAATGTTAACGCTGCAGGCCGCTTCGAGAGGAGCGTCTTTTGTTAGGCCCCCATACAGCTTCGCAACAAAATATGCAGGAATTGGTCAAGTTTGTTCAAAAATATGTTGGAATTTTGAAGATGGGCTGCCGTAATGACCTGGAATCATAGGCAGGTGCAAAGTGGATTCAGTGCAAATGCAGAGGCAGCTACTCAAAATGTAGGAATGGGTTTTCAACGTCAGAGGATGGGCAATTCGGGAATGGTTGGAATGCCGGATTCTAGAATAAATGAATTAAGTAGCCATCCCCTTCGAAGCCTTGCATTTTAATCTTTACATTTTTAATGCACTCGAACCTCTTTTAAGGTGAAAATTCGTTGAACCGTTTTATTCGACTGTATTCACTTGGGGCCCATATACAATGGGTTTCATTTTTAGGAGCCATTTAATAGCTTCGACATTCTTGTTGAACTTATCAGAGTTTGCTTTCGCGTTACTTATACTTTAAAACATCTGAATGAGAATTCGTCTGGTCCGAAATAAGAGTTCTAGAACAAAGAAGGTATATTCCGAGTTGTGTGGCGACACTTCAACCTTAATCAAGAGAATTAATGCCGCACTCTGCTTTGTCGATTGTGTGCGATGGCGGCACTGAAACAATAAAAAACCCACGGGTAGTAGTATGAAAACAAAGCTTATACATAAAATATTCGATATACTCAAAACTTATTGAACTTAAATTTCCGCATATTCCGTACAATGATATAGGGACACAGTCCGTTCAATAATTTTAGTTACTCTTGCTAACATTGGGCACTCATGCTAGACTCGAGGCATGTAACCATTGCAGTAAACGCAGTACATCGTAAGTAAAAGTTTTAAAAAAATTCTCTCCATGCTGAGTAGTTTTGTCACACTTCTAAAAAACAGGCATAAATAAATCGAATCACGTATTGAAATCGTATCTTATGCCAAGGGATTTTGTTTCCAGGCACCATTATTTGGAGCGCTAATTGAACACAACAAAAGTAAATTCCTGTCCAGCATCAGAGGACATAAAATTTTCCGACCGAGATAAACTAAGTTGATCGTGAAGGTCAACTGGCATCACTTATAGGTGATGAAGATCAGACCACTCGCAACACTGTGATCTGTAAAATCAAAATTGAAGTTTCGTACGAACTAGATTCCAATATCTCTACGATAACTTCACATTATTCAAAGACATTTGTATGTCAGCCAATCATAGGGACCTTATTAAAAATATTGTAAGACTTTACTGGCTCCTACTTTCATGCTAACCAGAAGAATAAAGTGGAAAAACATATGAATTTTAAGTACAAGTTGAATGGATGAAAAGTATATTAGGTATAGATTTTCTAGTAAGCTACGTTGACCTTCGTAATATGAATACAGTAAAAGATCATGTCCAGTTGAACGAGTTAATTCACTCTAACACAGAGATTGTTTTGAAAATTATAATTATTTGTGCAGCAATGCAGTTTTTCTACTGAAACGCATTCCATGCAATTAATCCGTGCCAATACAAGGATACTTCTTTTGATTCTATTGCAGAAATAATGATTAATCTAAAGGCATCTGTCACATTGGCGTGCTGTATTAATCGACGAGACTATAATTTCTGAATTCTCGTAAATTTCTATTTTCA
Source organism: Orchestia grillus (assembly GCA_014899125.1). NCBI lineage: Eukaryota > Metazoa > Arthropoda > Malacostraca > Amphipoda > Talitridae > Orchestia > Orchestia grillus. Next base: position 8,657 of record VOMN01112816.1, on the reverse strand, counting down.
TCATTCAACAACATTTCTATTCCTCAGCCTAATGCTTAGTAAATCTTCTCTGAACTGACGCGAACACAACCCATTTACACAAAATACTAACCTTAATTCGCAATGCTTCCGCCACGAGAGCAAAATACGACTGCACAAGCATAGATTAATTGAGAGCTCTCTCTTAGTCCTGCCCTCACTCTCATTGCAGGGCAGAAACAATAACAAGCCGCTGTTAGTGAAGTTAATCATACTCGCACCAGGTGGCGCTTGTACTGAGACGGTCTATGGTACACGGTGCCTGCACTTTGTGCAATATTAGCGCAGGAATGTTATGAGTTCTGGACAACACAATGGGGCAGATAAGCATTCGTAACCTACCAAATAATTTAAAATTTTCGCGATTGACCTTATTTTGGAAACCTTAGGAGAAGTATGAATCCTAAAGAAGAAAGGCCAAGATCAATCACACTAGTTAATTTTTAGGGAACTAGAATCTATTTAATAATGTTCTAACAACAGAACAACGAAAATAGGAAAACGTTGGCAAAAAGTATTGGTAACAAAGTTTTAATATCTTCGAATGACTCTGTTCAGTACTGCAACAGATTAAAAAGGAACAAAACTTTGTTCTTACATTTTCTAGCAAATTCCAAAACCGACTACGTAGTCTCGAAGGTACTAATCGGTTTGGTTTTCAGTGAGGTAACAGACTCTGCCTTAGTAAAAAGCCTCAGAATTCTGACAGGGCCAAAATCCAAGAAACGCAGTATTCAGGTGAGGAATATGGCTATAAAAGAACACAAAGCACTGTTTACAGAAAAATTTCCTGGATATTCTCTATTCTTATCTGCACTGTACAGGTCATTAGAAAAAATGAAAATCTGATTGGATTATGGCCAATAAAGCACGATCTGGTGCTCCAAGTAAACTATCATAACGAGATCGCTCTATATTGTCAAGATGGTTAAGAAAGACCCTCAGAAATCTCGCCGAGAATTAGCAGAACATTTGTCATTAGCGGGGGCGTGGCATCGAAGCAAACCATCAGCAAGTTCTGCGTTAAGAAAACCTGAAGAAACGCGCTGCTCGAAAAGTCCCACTGTTGAAGAAAGAACATGTTGCATCTCGATTGCAATATGCAAATGTTCTTATCTTTCGCAGGAGATGACTATTTAGATAATGTTTCATGGTCAGATGACACAAAAATCGACCTCGATAATTATGATAGGAATGTTTGCCGAAAGCCGAATACTTCCATGCAACCTCAACATACCCTGCCCCATGCAGTGAAGCATGGTGGTGGAAGCATCATATTATGATTTTTTTCTTATGCGGCCCCGAACGACTCCATGTCATTAAAGGAATCATGAACTCGACCAATTCCAGTGAAATTTTGTCCAAACATTGGATGTCTTCTGTTCAGATGCTCGGGTTGAAAAGAACTAAATGGGTGTTTCAACAAGGTAACGACCCTATGTACAAGTCGAAATACATTTCAGAGTAGCTCCGGAGTAAGAGGTTCAGGGCTTTAGACTAGCCTTCACAATCGCCAAATCATAATCCAGTTGAAAATGTTTGGAAACAGTTGAAGATTCAAGTTGAAATAAAGAAACCATCAAATCTGGCCGAATTGAAAAAATTCTTCCCAGAACAATCGAAGAAAATATCTCTGGACTTCAGCAAAACCCTCATATTTTCATACAAGCATCGCCTGCAAGCGGTCGTAGCTAATAAGGGCTATGCGACAGAGTATTAATACAGTTGAATGTTATGTTACTTATATTAATTTGCCACGCTGTTTTATTATTTTCGTTGCTGCTTGAACATTTTCAAATAAATTCTTGTTCACTAAACATTACCTGTGTTTGATCTTACCCTTTTTTATAGGACTCACAATTCTCCAAGGTTTTCCGAAATACGTTTAATAGCAAAAAATGTAAGCCATTTGGCACGTTACGAATACTTATTTGACCCATTATATAATTAACGTCGACGCAAGGTTGTCTCGGGTCGGATCCAAAGACGACAACGTAGCCCACTGAACTGCTTCTAAAATTTCAATTCCATTAATAAACGTCCATTTTGCTCATGATATGACGTGACATTCTCTAAAACAGCCCCGCTGACTACCGTTGCAGACATGCTACAGGTTAGCCAAGTCTCAGCGAAGAGTTACAAATAAGAAATCAATAACTTCAAGTAAATTTTCTATCATATTAGAGCGTATATTTATTTTTCATCTCTGCTTGAACAAAATGTGTTCCTTGGCTATTGATTTGAAAATGAACAAATTTTATTGATGAATGAATCGATCTTTTCCGGGTGAATATCAACAGAAAGTTTAGATGTTCCAAAATAAAAAAAAATCAATTTAACTTGGGAGGGTTTGAATTTGGTTTATTAGAACAGAAAAAATTTCGTCCCACCTAGAATTTAAGTTGACGATGGTATATCAGAAATTCTCCATGAACTCAGTGCACACTCCTTACAGTTCTCCTTCCCGTCCCTTACGTATGAAGTATTGCCTGTCCGAGGTGTCATCACTTCATCCCTTTGGCGAGAAACAAATATTCAGTTTATTTTACTGACTAGAATTATTATTACGATCGTCATTATTATACTCGTTAGTTTAAAGCTCCCTGTCCAATCAAGTGTGATGCGATGGGGGCGAAAAGAAGAAGGAACCATCCAGTTTGGGTCGTAAAAAAAGAAGAATCTATGCACAAGGTGTGTTGTCACGCAGGGTCCCTTTAGCATAAAAACAAGTTAAGAAGAGGAAGAAAATACAAAGAACAACTAGCGATGAAGGTATGAAGATTGAAAGAAGCCAAGTGAGCACGAAATATAGAAGTTCTGAAGGCCTATCTGTAGCTGAGGTAACCTAACAGTGCTCCCCTGGGGTTGCCAGTCCCCATAGCCTAGGATAGACACACCTAACCTAACCCTACTGCCCATCCTACGCCTCCTGAGGGGTTCCTTCACTAGAAACACATTCTCTCGTACAAGAGAAACTTTGTAACAAGAGCTGGAGGCGTAAAACACAACCTGAACTTGGGCAGTGCCTAATACATATGTATATTTACCCTTAAGTAATTGTGTGTGATGTGTACAACCAAGCAGCGGTATCTTTATACTAACTTGTTCAATCAACCAGAGTATTTTCATCTGGATCAGGAAGAGAACCGTTTCAAAAGAGCAGTGCAGTATACTGATAGATAAAGAATTACAGAAGAGTAAGAACAAGCGCAGAAGGAGTGGTGTCTCAATACTGTGACTCTCATGGCCTCACCGTGGCATGACCCACTCACTCCAAAGGCTTGACTTGCATGGGTATTTTGCTGAGGTGACCACAGGGCTTGCCACCATGCACTCGCTCGAGTTGATGATTCTCTCGGCTGAGAGTTTACCCTCTAGGTCACAAACTGAACATTTTGAACTGCTCAGTAAATACACTGCAAATATGACTTAAACCAACAAGTCATTATTCATGTATGTAAAAAAATGAGATTAAGTAATACGGAAGCGAGCGCATACATTTAAATGAAGTCCAATCCTTTTTCACCCAGAATTCTTTTGATACACTTCTGGACCTTTAACAAGGCTTATTAACTAATGATTTTTCTGAATCGTTCAACTGTCTGTTAAAACCTAAAATCACATTACAAATAGTGTTAACACTTCAATGAGGTTTGAACGGCTTGGTGTCTGCGAATCAGTAATATGGTAGTATTTCTCCTAATTTTAATAATGTAAAATTAGCATGATTCATAAAATATTTAAAACACACCCCAGAACCATGATTCACTTCCATTTACGTCTAGCTGTCGAAGGTACATAAATGAAGCTATGACCGAAAAAAAAACAAGAACGGACTGCGTGCAACTGCCATTAATGTTAGCAGTCAAGAATTATTCAAGCCTTTACCAGACAAATTGACGTTTATTCTTCCTACTAGAATACTTGAGAGCAAATAGGATCAGCAACAGACTTTCGTACATAGCAGGTGCCCCTGAGAGCTGATCGCATTGTTTTAAAGCGGGGAAAATACTTGACGTTCCTTGCGGAAATCAGCGGATCAGATAGCAGAGGAGTAATCCTGTTCAGGTCTGTGCTGAGCAGCCAGGGCGCGGCTGTGAGGGGACGCAACGACTCTAGCGAGGGTAACTCTAAACGCCGAGGAGGGCACGAGAGGTGTACGAAACGACCCTCGCTCTCATACCCAAGGAAATTAGACGAGCTTCACTGACGTAATTCTTTGTCATGTTGAATACACTGCATGCACGTCGGAAAAGTTGGTTTTGTAGTGCAGTTCAAAATCTATCTGATAAATTCTGAGAATTTATTCAACGAGGTAATTAATTGCGACATGCAGAAAGAAGCAACTTATATTACGTCATTCTGCCTCTCAACCCGGTAGACTCAAATCTCTAATCCTTACAAACAACCATTCTATTATTCACCACGCTAGTAGCACAATAGTGTATCAACATGCTCATGCGATGTCATTCACCCGTTATACTAATGAAATGTATGCTTCGACTTGACTGCCGCACTTAAGTGCATAGCTTGACCAGGTCAGTAGAAGTGAATGCAAACATCATCCGTATTGAAAGTAAGCATCTCGATGATCAGAGGGCAAGGCAGGACGAAGAAAGAGGTGCCCCTCTGTCCACCTCAACTTCTTCCTGACATAATCTCACAGCGCATAGTAACATTTCTCACGGAAAATCACCCGAGTTCAAAGTAAACGAATATTGTGAAATTGCCAGTCTTGAGAGAATTTTCGTGCAGGAAATAACATCAGCCATTAATTCAAAGAAAATATAAGCTACAAAAGATCAAATGCCAGCCTGATGCCTTGTTTAACTTGGCTGCTACATAGAAACGAGTTGAGAGCGCAGCAACCTTTAGAGCTTACGAGAGACCTCGGCATGTCAAGGGTCCGAAGGAGCGTGAGCGGATAAGGCAGGGGAATGCCTGTAAAAAGTGGCCTCGACTATGGCAGAGCTCAGTCCCAGTCACGAGGGGAAGTCTCTCGCTCGACGAGGGAAACACATTAACGTTGAAACAAGAAGCGATGCCCCAAAGAAAAACACGCAGAAAACATCAGCTCGAACACGGCTCGAGGACTCCTTAGAGACCTGTGCGTGGGTCTCGCTCCAATGCCCTCTCGTTCCTGCTCTCCACTCTCGAGATCTTCATCTGGAGCAGTCGGTCAAGAGTGCGTGCGAGGGAGCTCTTCGAGAAAATAGGTTCATGAATATTTCTTGATGAATTCGAGATCGGGGGATGCACGCTTGTTTATTGTTTTAACGATAGCTGTAACGGAGGCTGAGGGTAACACTGTGATGACACCGAGCCTACAGCACCAGAAATAAACATTGAAAAAACATCTCAAACTATTAAAATAATTGTTTTTTTGGTGCGATGTTTGATTACCTATAAATCAAGCGGGAATATTATAAGAAAATGGGAATTAAATTGTTCAAGTGCGACTGTTTTCAATAGAAAAACCTTTACCCAAGACAAAAGAATATTAGAAACGAAGAATCATCATTGTGAACTGTCGCATGCAGAAAAATATTCAGTTGTCTCGTAGAAAAACATGGGAGATTGATTTCATAAGTTCCATAACCATGGGCAATTAGGGCAAATAAGCGACACCGAGCATAGAAAATAGCAGCTCATGAAAACCGGTTTTCGCTGTTTGAGAGCGTGAAAGAAACGAGCGAGGGCTACTAAAAGTTTGCATCATTCAGGGAAAGTCAATTTTCACGAACTTCAAAAGATTTTGGACACTGCTATGCACCTCGCACTCTGTGAAATTTGCTTATGTTTCGTGAAAACTTAACGTTCATCATTTATAAAATCCGCCTGAAAGTTTAGCGGCTAGCATACCGTTTCGCGTTGTACGAGATATTTTATAAATATGTATGAGAATATCATAGCATAGCAAATTCATTCCTATTCAAAACAAGATATTATTCGCATGGGCCACTTTATTGGGTATTGAATCGTCCTCTATATGAATGCCCGGTCACAAATAATTCAGTGCAGGGTGCGAGAAGAGCAAGAGCATACAAATACGAAGGAAACCGCTCGCTAAAACACTGCGTGCACGTCTCGAGTTTTTCTACAGGGTCGCACGCTGGGCTCGGGGGAGAGTTCAAGCATCCGAAGAGCTAAAGATAGCACCACCGCCGCTGAGGAGGCCCTAAAACACGTGTCCACGGCCGCAGACGGTGGGAGAGGACAACTCTTTGTCGGCATCGAGTCGCTAAAACATGTTCATATCAAAAAGTTTGTCATTATCCAGAGTAGAGATTCTCGCACTTAAGAGGATACCTACTAGAAGCTATCAAGAATAAAAGAATTTCAAGTTATCGTAAGTAGCGCATTTTTGAGGTATTTTTTGCCTCAAAAAATGCGAGAAAGTGTATTTAGAATGCTATCTGTACAGACTCGTCTTGGAATATTTTAGTTATGTAGTCCACTCGCTAAGCTTAACTTCTAATGGTCAAAAATTGATAATTTTTTCTTTGATAGTGAACAGTTCTTTTAAAACGATTGTTTAAGCCTGTGAAGTGAAACTGAAAAATGTTGGCTTGAGTTTAATTAACGATCGAGTGCTAAATCTCAACTTCTTTCAAGGATTAAGTGTCCTGACCGCAGTATGCCCCGATATTCAGCAAGTGTACGACCATACGAGACATTTTCCTCTTTTGGCCACACAAATTATCGAACCTTAGCTGAACACAATTAATGGATAACTACAGATTAAATTAGGATTTAATTTAAAGCTCTCTACCCACAGGAAATGTGATCCAAGTGAAGTGGAGTGAAGGAACCGTTTATTGTGTACTAAAGAGAACGAAGAATCTATGCAGAAGGTGTGTTCGTACACAGGATTTTCTACACACAGAAACAGCAATTTCAGAATGAAAAAGGTAAAAAAAGACACAGCAAAGAAGGGGTGAAAATTGAATGATGATGAGTGGGTAGGATAGACAGGAGTCCCGAAGGCCTATCTACAACCGAGGTAACCCAACAGTGCCCCTCCGGGGTCGCCATTCCCCATTGCATACGATAGGCAAATCTAATTAACATAACCCTATTGCTTTCCCTATGCCCTCTGAAGGGAGTTACGGCCAATGATAACGCTTAACAGTGCTAAGCAAATAACTTATAAATGTAGGCTCTACTTTATACGATTTAATTTATATTTTTTTCAACAAAACGAACAAAGCTCATTGGAGGAAATGTATCAATCAATGAGGCTAACATTGAGGGAGCACAGATATGGTACACGGTATATTACCATTCGCTAATATGTATAAGACAAACTATAAACTCGTGGCGACATTTTAGCAAGCATCATTTCAAAGAGTACGATTCTCCCTATATTATATATTATTAAAGTCTTCCATCACATTGGTTCTTCTTCTTTAGTTGTCATAGTTCCCTTAAAGATTTGTCGTTGAGTGAAATTAATTGTCTAAGCAACGATTTGGTGGTTCAAGTCCTCATTCGGAGGAAACTTATCACGGCTGCAGGTGTTGCCAGCGGCATGAAAACAGAATTGCAAGGTCAAGGGGTCTGCAGCGGCCTGAACGTGGGCGGTAAATCGCGATTTAGACAATATTTGTGTAACATTTCAACAGTTTTTATATTAAAATCACTAATGCTGATTCGCTCTCACTCAATGGAAAATAATGAGGGGAAAATGCTCTTAAAAATGAGTGAAAAGAATAGCCTGATTTCATGAAAATGCCTTTCAAATCAATATTTAAATCGTAATGCTCAACAAAGATAACCTCACACTTGAAACAATTCACCTCTAATTGGGCCTTTGAAGGCTGAAATGGAGTGGTGCGATGGTAAATCGTACGAAATTTTCGACCCTTCTTGAAGTTTTCTATACGTTGCATTGTTTTATAATGTTCGCAGCCTTCAACGAGCTAGTTATCAGTTGAATTTAAATACGACGAAAACAACTCCGAGGGAATACCACAAAGTTCAGCCAAGTGGAAGAAAATAGTTTTCTCAGTGACATGGAACTGCTCGCAGTACCAAGCAGTACGAATGAGGCGAACGATGTGCTCAATTCAGTCGGACACTCGCAGGTGAGCAAAACCCTGCAGCAGCACAACCACAAATACTACACCAATAATAGCAACATCATGAAGTATAGCAGCAGCACAACATACAGCAGTAATGCCACAATGCCGGCATTACCAGCAATATCACAAATAACTCAAAGAATAAAAACAAAATCATCACAACAGCAATAGAACCTCAAATACCAACAAATTATGAAGAACAAAAACAAACCAACAACAACACAAAGAACACACACAACACCAGCAACAACACAAAGAACAAAAACAACACCAGCAACAACACAAAGAACACAAACAACACCAGCAACAACACAGGTAACACAAACACCAGCAACAACACAAGTAACTTACACAACACCAGCAACGACACAAGTAACACACACAACACCAGCAACAACACAAAGAAAACAAACAAGAGGACAGCGGGACGACTGCCAGGGAGCAGCGCGGCCTCTGACCTCGCGGCAGGCAGCGCAGCGTGTTGCTCCGCACCGCCTGCAGCTCTGCAGCCCCGCACCTCTGCAGCTCTGCACCTCTGCAGCCCCGCACCTCTGC
>VOMN01112810.1:0-24228 GCA_014899125.1 Orchestia grillus | reverse complement strand
AAATGCTGGGGACTGGTAGAAATGCTGGGGACTGGTAGAAAAACTGGGGACGGCCTTTGCGATCAGAGTTCGCAATAGTAGCGTCAAGATGGAGTGTTGGTGCTCACGTTAAGACCATGTGAAGATTAAGTCAAGATATTATGCATCAAGTGAAATATTTTCGAATGTGTGCATCATCAACATCGTAATTTGAACGTAACGATTTGAAGAGAGTCCACCTCTTGACATCTGAGAATGAATGCTGCAACATGAACGAGATAACATTAAAAGTTTGGTGCGAACAAAGCGCAGCATTCTGAGCGATGCGGCGGTACGGAGATTTCTCTCAAAAATTCCCTAAATTAGAGCGCAATGCAATGAGAGCTCGGTCGAACACCGATTTCTATGGACAGAAATGATGCGGTCAGCGAGACACAAAAATGCTGTTGGAATTTGCAATGTAACTGCCCAATTCTATAAAAAAAGATAACATTAACAACCCGCGAAAAAATTTCAAGGGCTTGTCACTTCAAGAGTGTCACTTCAACTAAATTTCAGGCAGAAAAGTGTTAATTCAAAATAAATTTCAGACAGAAAAGTATCACTTCAACTAAATTTCAGGCAGAAAAGTATCACTTCCGATAAATTTCAGGCAGAAAAGTATTACTTCAAATAAATTCCAGGCAGAACAGTATTACTTCAAAAAAATTTCAGGCTGGAAAGTAATACTTCAAATAAATTTTGTTGGGAGTCTTGCAAAAAACACGAACTGAGGATTGTATTTGTTTCCTTTGGTTTCCCTGGAGGAATTACCCAGCATACTCTAGAGGCCAGTTGTACGCAGCATCTATTTGGGTGAGCGCACCGGTATTTTCGAACTAAGGAGCTCATGTCCCTCCTGCACCCCAGCGCGCACTCTCACACGGCACAGACGGCCGTTAGTGTTCGTGGCACCTGGTGGAGGAAGCATTAGGCGGGAAATAAAGCGTTCTTCAGGTTTGTGGTCTTGTGGCGGGATAATGTACGAAGTGCATTCAAGATCTTCGGCCACTCCCCCAGAGGTAATGGAGGGAGAGTACCCAGGCCCACGCTGCGCCCCCACCGAGCACTGGGAGCCTCTTAGCGGCGGCTGACATCCATGCCTCACAGAAAGGCTCCCAGCGGAGGTGCTGCGGAGGAAACCCAAGCAAAAACATTTTTCTCGTTCCTCTGCAGCAACGTCGGGCCGGAGTTACGACACAGACAAACCACTCTCCTCTCAGCTTTGTGCTCGCCTCGATTCCCTCCCTTGAGCCGCCACCGTCTCGCCATTCCAGCGCCAGGTGAGGCCAGGCGCCGATTTAAGTGACCTCGTAAAAACCAAGATCTCTTCTTGCTATCTCGACTGCAGCGAGTAAGCAGAGGATGTCAAGTCCTTTCACGCAATATTAATGCAAATGAACTTGAATTGCAAGCTCTTCAAACACGGAAGAGGATGAGCTTTTATTTCAGTGTTCATTCATATGCGAGTTTAGAATGATAAAAGTATCATAGTCTGGTCTAAAACAAACTAATCAGCAAAGTGCATTAGTTCAATAGAAATCGAGCTCCGTAAAAGATGCCTTCCGAACTCTGAAAATAGCTGAACGATTCGATCTCTATCGCACTTGTTTTGGTGTTTTTATCATTCAAACTTTGCCTGTGAGTACAGCGTACTTTCCTTCCTATTATGTATACGTGATGGCGATGAAGATCACGTGACAGGAACAAAAACAAGTGAGCCACCGTGACAATGTTGAGCGCTCGTCAGCCAAATTAAAGGCCTCAATTTCAATAAAAACTGAAATGGGGGAGAAAATATCGGAGAGGCTGAGCTACGGGCTCTAAATCTGACATCAGGTCCGGACTTCAAGTGACCCCACGAGGAACTTCTGCTCTCAACGTTTTTTAAGTGTTATGAAGGAAAGCAATTCCTTGGGCCTCTCATTTTGTGGTAATAGTTGCATTGACGAACGTGTCAGGGCGTCGAAATTAATATCACGAGATGTTTCACTCGTCAAGGACTAATTAAATAAATTCATATGTATATTGATCAAGTTGAAAAAATCCTGATGAATTTGAGCTCCATTATCTGAGTATTTAGAAGCAGAATTTCCGTGCCGCACGAGACTGTGCCCGACCAGACAGCGCGTACGAGACAGTGCCACACGAGACAGTGCCACGCGAGACAGCGCCACACGAGACTGCCACACGAGACACGGCCCAAAATTCTACAGCGCTGCTATGCAGATGCACAGACATCAGGCCGACAACAGCTGCGACGTAAAAACCCATACGCTCGGAAAAAATCTCTTCTGGACGAAAGACATTTCTGCTGCGGCGGAGAAGACTCACAATCCGCCCATTTTCGAGAAGGTTGCCAGCGAAAAGAGGACGGTTTTGTCCTCGGGAGTCTCGAGAATACTTGCGAAGGATACTCTCCGGCCAACCAAGATGTTTTGCCGTGTTCTTCATGGAGACTCTCGCAGCCTCACGACCTAAATGCGAACAATAAAAAGGCGCGTAGAAATGCCACAAAAAGTTTGCTCACACCTGATTTGAACACAAAAATGTATTTCTCAAGAAGTAGACGCTGATGCAAAAAATGGCGGGGACATGTTTGGAGAGCTTCGGCTTCAAAATAAAGTTGGACTTAAGCCCTCAGTAACCCACTGCCGGCCCTCAGTAACCCTCTGCCGGCCCTCAGTAACCCACTGCCGGGCTTGGCGCACATCAGAAAAATCGCTTTCTGACGTCGAGTCGATATCACATGAACATTACATCGCAAATGTCGTTTGTGGCAAAATATAATCTGGGCGTCATACAATTGAGCAGAAAGTCAGTCATATAGACCTACATTTTGATGCATCACCGGGAGCTACTTTCCGATTTCCTATTTCGATAGACGAGGTACTTTGGAACTGTGGTAAAATTTACGCCGCTGCGTGGAGTATTTAAAAAAAAAGAGCTATTTCTTGTGGTAAATTTTCTTAAAATTCTTTAAAACATTTTCTTATGTTTTACGATTATTTGGTTGACAAGAAGGCTTCAATGACTTAGAAAAGCAGCGTTAGTGGCACAGCCTGCAGCTTCAGTGACTTGGACTATGATCCCCAAAAGAAAAGGGACCATTTAGTATGAATGTAGAAAACGTTGAATCTATGCTCAAGGTGCGTCCCCACGCAGGATACCCTGCGTAACTCCCGAAGGTCTATCTATAGCTGATGTAACCTAACAGTACTCCCCCTGTCCCTCTTGGGGACGCTAGTCCCCATCGCATACGATGGGTGAGCCCAGCTAACCTAACCCTATTACCGATCCAGTGTCCTCATGAGTAATGATGAACAAATTAAGATGTGGAACGCGCCCTGCTTTCGTGTCGTCTCATCATTCGAGACAATAAAAAGCGGCGTGTAGAAATAGTAAAAACTTTCCATATTTCCTACGTCTTTTTACAGACCTCCGCTCGAGGTCGAGAGTCGCTCTACGGAAGGCTCAATCGAGCGAAATAGTCTCGACAATTTCAAGGATGACACCTCAAATGCGGAAGAGCTGAAATAATTCAGCTTCATTGGAGGGGCTCCTGTGAGCCGCAGAGGCTCTTGTGCTCGTCAAGTCTGCGCCCATTTTGAGCATTCGGTCTCTGCTCGCCGCTCTCGACGCGCCATCCAACAGCGGCTGGAGGAGGCTTGCATCATCAATGGAAGCACGGCTCTGTGTCGCACACAAGTGGCGACCCTGGCAGGATGGCAGCCCTGGCAGCGGCCGAGTGCCCTCCTCCCTCGGAGGGCCGCCACAAGGACGTCAGGAGTCAGCCCCGTCAGGAGGATCTTGCGTCACTCCACGCGTCCAATTAAAGATTTTCTTTCGAGCGCCGCCGCCGTCAGGAGCCCTCATTGCCGCTTGTTTTTCCGAGCTTCCTCTTGCGGGAATATTTTGGACGGAGGTTGTCGAGCCAACCGAGCCATCAGATGAATGAGTGAGATATTCTAACTTGTTGAGATAGCGCAGGCAGATCAGTGAAAGATTATGTACAGTCTTTTAATAATTTTGATGTAGACTTCTCACCAGATAGTCATTTAAATTAAATAAGTTTTTAATCATACTTATATATATATAGACTGCACAAGGTGAATCAATTTAATTGTACCTAATTTGAAAAAATTCATAATCCTAGCCATCGGAGACATTGTATCATATGTTAACCCGGTTAAGGGAATAAAATTAGTCCGTTAAAACTATTGAAATCAATTAATATTTTTTGCGGAATATAAAAATACTGGAATTCTTATCATTTTTTCCGGTTACGTAGAAATGAATTTAATCCGTGAGGCAACAATGCGGCAGTGCAAAGGCAGCGGCCTGGTGCGCCACCCTTCATTGTTCAGCAAATAAAGAGGAAAAAGCGAATTTCCCGACGTTTGATATTCCGGTCCAAATTTGACCCACGGGAAGACAGGAGGGACCGCGCGCTGGGCGAAATTAAACGCGAGATCATCGCAGGCCGCAGGACGTCGGGCACTCGCATGCGAGGCACGAAATGCAAGTTCGTCGCTTGGGAGCCCAGAACGCGGCAACCCACAACCAGCTGAACACAGCAACATCGCACTGAGCTCACATCAACAAAGGAAGAACACAACCAACGACACAACCAGCTGAACACAACAACATTGCACTGAGCTCACATCAACAAAGGAAGAACACAACCAACGACAGGCATCACTAACTGCGGGCAGGAAGATATCAATAGTGAAATTATCGACCAAATGTTACACTATAGTTTTGACGTGTCTTCTTCTGATAACAGACACCGATACAGAATCAATTGCTCGGTGATGAACTATAGCCTGTGGCAAGCTATTGTGGGTGAGCCTTTTTTGTCTTAAAATCACATTACTCAGTTTTTGAAAAATAAAATTTAGCATTAATGTTGGCAACTATGACATGCACAGATTGGAAACTTTTGAATCAGTTCTGTGCAGAAGTAAACAAACTAGAGAAACAGCACTGTTTGGGGAGCATGCTACGTTTTTGTGCCTTGTAAGTTTCATTAAAATGAGTCGCCGTGCCTTAATAACTAATAAAACGCAAGGATTGCGTTTTATTTAGATGATTGGGAACATGTGAACGACATAGCTGTTACTTTGGATCGTGATGTCCTTACTGTGAAGAAGTGCCTCAGCAATCCTGAAGCCAAGGCCGAATGAAAAGACAAGGGAAAATACAGGACCCTGGCGAGACGAGATTTGTCCAGAGTGAGGCGGGAATTACGCGGGAATCCTCACTCAGCAGTCGAAAATGTCTGCGAATGTTGGATCAGGGCATGTATCGGAAACGACTTTTTATCGAGTGCTGAGCAGCATGGCAAGACCCCCTCTGAAGCAGATACATGAGGATTTTCGACTTGAATGGGCAATAACTTAGAGTAAATTTGGTTTAAAACTCGTCCTTTTCGCTGATGAGGAGCGTGCCACCCNAGCAAAGTTTGGGATCCAGCAGGGGCTTCCAGCCCCACCGTCTCCGTCGTCAACTGAGAGGAGGAGGCGCTGTGATATGGGTACGAATTGTGGGCAATGAATTAATGGGTCACTTTAGAGTCCATGAAGGTGTAGAACTCACTTCAGCCTCCTGTGTCGACTTCCTGAAGCAGAGAGTTGTTCCGTGCTTCTAGAAGAGGTCTTCTGGGCCCGTGCAGTGGGGAGGTGGAGGCCCCTTCTGGGCCCGTGCAGTGGGGAGGTGGAGGCCCCTTCTGGGCCTGTGCAGTGGGGAGGTGGAGGCCTCTTCTGGGCCCGTGCAGTGGGAAGGTGGAGGCCCTTTCTGGGCCCGTGCAGCGGGGAGGTGGAGGCCTTTTTAGTTGTCTACTAGGGATGACTCCGCTGCTTACTGCCATCAATAACGCGAAAAAATGACAGAATTTGCGCTGAACAAGAAGATTATTCCCTGGGGCGAGTTTTAAAGTTTCATGTTGCTTTCTTGAGAGTAGGAAAGGAAGGAAATACAACTGATGTAACCGGAGTGACTTGCGACTCAGCGATTTCAAATCTCCCCCATTACACCCCCGATTCAAAGCACCGGCAGAATAAATATACAATTAAATTTCAACGGATTCGAGGAAGCTGGAAATATGCTAGCAGAAAAGTATATAAAAGTCTTCATAACTGCGTAACATTATGTAAAATGCACTGGAGTACTGTGAACTCTAGAGTAAACTGTGCTAGAGTACCGTGAACTTTAAAGTTAAATGTGTTAAAGTACTGTGAACTCTAAGTAACACGCAATAAAGTGCTGTGAACTCTAAAGTAACACACAATTAAGTGCTGTCATCTCTAAAGTAACACACAATTAAGTGCTGTGAACTCTAAAGTAACACACAATAAAGTGCTGTGAACTCTAGAGTAACACACAATAAAGTGCTGTCAACTCTAAAGTAACACACAATAAAGTGCTGTGAACTCCAAAGCCGTTAAATAAAGCAGACTAAGGCCCCTGTGCGCACTGTTCCTGAGGCACCACGCGGCGCGCCTCCGAGCGGCGGGCTGTGCAAGGAAACCGAATGTCAGCAAACTTTTGATGAGAAGCGCTTGGGCCGAGTGACAGCCATGGAGAAGAAATTGAATAATATTTATACGAACTGATTGAGGCGTCGTCCGCAACACCCCGCAACAAACACAAAGTTTGTGTCAACAAACAAGCGAATGAAGCTAATTATTATTGGATTAGGTGTAGCAAATCTATTTGGACGACAGGCTCCCGAGGTGAAGCAACACTTCAGTATCGGCCGGCGGTCGGAGCTGCTAGCTCTGCTCGATGTATTTAAATAAGTTGTAAAGTTGACGACCCTTTATTTTCATGAGCTCAATATTTAGACGAGTCAAAAGCGAATTCCTCCATCGTAGAGTTTGAGAAGTTGAGGGGCCTGGAGTTTTAATTACAGTTTCCTGGGATACTGGTCCTGCGGGCCCGTTGGGGCACGTGTGTGTGGATATCGTCATTGCAAAGAAGTTTTTACAGGTATTAACTTTACACACGTCGACACTAAAAAAGTTCGGTGTCAGTGAAGCGGACACGCACAAGCATAAAATTACACCGCCCAGCTAAAAAGTTCGTCGCACCCTGGAATAATGTAGATATAATTTAAACAAGTTTAAAGGTTTTCTCACAAAAAAAAAGAAAAAATAAGACAATAGTTGCGTTCAGTTTCAATGTCAGTCAGCGCTGTGCCTGCCCTATCCGCGCCAACAAGCATGAGAAATCCCTCTTAGAAATAGCGTACAAAAAACTTCTCTCTTCACCAAAGGACGTATTATAGGTTTGTACTTGGCTGGGAAATCCGTCAGAGAAGCGTCTCAGAGGATGACCACAGGACTTTGGACTGCGCTAAGAACAAATGCTCAGCGGTAAAAAAGGGTAAGTGCAGTCTCTCAGTGACAGTAGAGACAGAGATACAATTCTGAAAACTCTACAGGGGCTCTCTATAGCGATTCGTGGAAGCAAACTCGCGGAAAAGTATTCGTCACTTAACTAGCATTTTCAACGAAGGTCCTAAACAATTTCTGCTCGCACCATTGCTGAAAACTAAAAGAAATGGGTTGAAGGAGTTAGGGTTCCCATTTGCCAAAGACCACACAGGATGGACTGTAAGGCCTGTAGTGCTCTGCGGCACGCGAGTGAGGAATTCGAGGACCGCTCAAAAGCCTCCCCGTCCAGACCCAGCGAGCGCCCTGGGCACCTAGTGCACTACCCCACTTGTGTAGGTTGCAGTACGCTCGAAAAATCACAGTAAAGACTGGATCAAATTACAGCCTAAATTATGCCGATTGAGGGCTCATCAGCCTGAGGCTTTTTAGATGAGTTAGTACATCCTGAGCTGCCGTTCAAGTCACACGCTGCTCTTGCAAGCCTACCGGTTTCAGCCATCAGATTCTACTATCTCGAGTCAAACCGGGCTCTTACAGGCCTATCTGTTTCGGTTATCGGGGCCCACTATCTAAAGTTAAGCCGAGCTCTTACATGCTTAACTGCGCCTCTCACCAAGCCCTCCCTAACACACACCCCTCAACGCACCGACAAGCTTCTCTTCAACCAAGGCTCCGAATTCTCTCGGGCTGAAGAAGACGCCCAGCACAGCGGAACCCTAAGACGAGACTCGGAACGTGCCCTCGCGTATACTACTGGTTGTGTTCTGCTTGAGGAACTTGAATGAAGGCAAGACTTTCTGTCTGTCTCTATTGTTACTATCCTGTCAAGTTCGATCCTCAGTCTCTCAGGCACTCACTCTGAACCTCCATGAAAGATATTCGTCATTTAGAAAAGATATTCAGTCAGGCTTAAAGCAAAGAGAACTCTAAGGGCTGGATCTCAACAAGCATTTATAATACATTTCATGGTCAGATGAATCATGGTTCACTTTGTTCCTGAAAAATTGCAGAGTTAGAGTGAGACTCGAAACCCATGAAGCTTTGGACCCTTCATGCATTGCTCCGGCAGTACAGGCTTCCGGGGGCAGTGTGAGGATCAGGATGTGCTTCCCGTGGTCGGGGTTAGATTTGGTAACCTTGTATGGCACCAAAGTGAAATCTCAGGAATGTTTGAAATCCCACGTGACCTACTACACTCGTTTATGGATATTGGTTCTTCTAAAGGCTTCTAAAGTGACAAAGTGACATTGCTCGCATCCACCGGTCTCATGCAGTGCAAGATTAGTTCAGGGATAACGAAGGATCGTGAGAAATCATTTTCTCGCATTTAATGGCATCCAAAGTCTCTTGATTAAAACCCAATCAAGAATTTGTTAGACCAACTGGAGAAGGAGCTGAGGGCCTCAACGCTGCTTCCATCTTCGTTCGAAGATTTTTTTCAACGTTCTCTCGTACTTTGGACAACTGTGCGATTAGATTGCTCGTAAAATCTTTTAGAATCTATGCTTAATAGAATAAAAGCTCCAATCAATGTTTCAGGTGATTCAATAACCTGTTATTAATTATATTAAGCTTGATTATTTCCGTTACAACCATATTCGTCCAGAGTGCGACAAACCTCTTGGCCGGGCAGTGTAGCGATTTTAACTGTGAGTACTACTCGCTACCTTCTTTTGAAACTAATAAACGAACTTCGAAATCATTTAAAAGTATTCGAAGAGCGTCAGATCATAAATACTTCTGGCAGTGGCAGCGGCTGTCAAAGCTGAACCTGGAACAGGAGAAGTGCCGGCAGTAGCGCGCTCTGCTGGATTGCCGGCCATCCATCTTGGTCTCTGCGTCCCAGCGACTCTGTTGGGCGCCAAGCGAGCGTCCGTTTGAGCCACGGCTGGATACCTTCTAATGGACGGCCTGGGCTCGCACTCCTACCCAGTTATGAGGACAAGCTCTTCCAACTGCTGGTGCCAGGACACGCTCTTCCAACTGCTGAGGCCAGGACACGCTCTTCCAACTGCTGAGGCCAGGACAAGCTCTTCCAACTGCTGAGGCCAGGACAAGCTCTGGGCTGCTCCTGCGTGCCTTGCGCGTGCCAAATGTGTGCTGTAGCAGCTGCGCCTCCCATAGCATCGTTTGTCGTGGAAATCCACGCTACTTCAGTCTTTGTATCTCTTGAGCCTCAGAGTTTTAATGTATATGCGAAAATATACTCACAAAATTTCGGTATAATCTTTCACCTAAGTACAGCTAATTATTGCCATGGTTGAAACGACACGCGAAGCACTCATAAAAAGAAGAAATACAAAGCGAAATTTACGATTGTCAGCTCATCAGGTCAACTAATACATGAAAAAATCCTCACCGCAGAGCACTGCATAGAAGTTCAGCAATATCAAGGCGTAACAAATTCAATCATCTTTACTCATGAGGAGAATAATTTTCACGCGTCAATGTAGTAACAGGAGAGGCTCTCTGCCTCGAGTGCGTGGTGGTGTTGGCAGGGAGGTGTGGCCCCAGCAGCCTGGGTCTCGTCTGCGTGTACTGATGTTATCCTGCCAGCGTGTTCCTGCCAGCGTGTTCCTGCCAGCGTGTTCCTGGTAGTGTGTTCCTGGTAGCGTGTTCCTGTCAGCGTGTTATTGTTTGCGTGTTATTGCCAGCGTGTTCCTGGTAGCGTGTTCCTGGTATCGTGTTCCTGCCAACGTGTTCCTGCCAGCGTGTTCCTGGTAGCGTGTTCCTGGTAGCGTGTTTCTGCCAGCGTGTTATTGCTAGCGTGTTATTGCTAGCGTGTTATTGCCAGCGTGTTATATCTAGCATGTTACCGCAAGGGTGTTACGGCAAGGGTGTTACTGCCAGCGTGTTATTGCTAGCGTGTTACTGCAAGGGTTTTACTGCCATCGTATTATTGCTAGCGTATTATTGCTAGCGTGTTATTGCTAGCGTGTTATTGCTAGCGTGTTATTGCTAGCGTGTTATTGCTAGCGTGTTATTGCTAGCGTGCTATTGCTAGCGTGTTATTGCTAGCGTGCTATTGCTAGCGTGTTATTGCTAGCGTGCTATTGCTAGCGTGTTATTGCAAACACGTTTCTGCCAGGGTGTTGCTACCAGCGTGTTACTGCCAGTGTGTTACTGCCAGCGTGTTACTGCCAGCGTGTTACTGCCAACGTGTTACTGCCAGCGTGTCTGCTGCCGACGTGTCTCTCTGTTTTGACTTGTGGCGTGGGAGTGAAATCTCCTCCGTTTATGTTGCGTTCATGCATTCATGCAGGATTCTGTCAAAATTCGTGGCATAATTCGTTAGCTTTCTGGAAGTTTCCTTGGAAACGACACTCAAACACAGATTCTTCACAAAAAATATGAGAGGCTATGGAAAGGTTACGCGTCTGAAGCCTTCTATTTTCACGGCCTGCGACGGCATCTTTTGTTGCGTGGGGAGAAAATCAGAGCGCGCCGACAGTGGCAATGATCTCTGGAGCTGAATAGGACCCCGCGCTCTGGTGGTCAGACCTCGCTTGGCGTTGGTTTCCGATGCCTGCGCTTGAGGAGCTACGAATACAGAAAAGAGTGGGAAGTCTTTGTTCGATAATCCATAGCCCGCCCGATGACACCAGCTCTCCTGAGCGGAAATGAAGGAGGGTGAGACACATGGTGGGGACTGGGATACATGGTGGGCACTGGGACACATTGTGGGCACTGGGACACATGGTGGGGACTGGGACACATGGTGGGCACTGGGACACATGGTGGGCACTGGGACACATGGTGGGCACTGGGACACATGGTGGGCACTGGGACACATGGTAGGCACTGGGACACATGGTGGGCACTGGAACACAAAGGTTTTCTAACACCGGAAGGAGCTGCCACTTGGTGTGCGCAGCAGTATTATTGGAGAGCGTCAGGACTCAGTGAGAGCGACTTTCTTACCGCCAGGACTCGGCAGCTCTGCGACCCTCGCGGCTTTTTGCCTCGCGCTGCTCATTTTAGTAAGACGTTTCCATAACGTCTTTTTTTATGAAAACGATATAGAGATGCAAGAATATAGTGTTCCACGATCAAAATGGAATTCATATTTCGATTCAACAATTTATCATGAAATTCATCGACGACAGCAACGGCAAAAAATATCCTGTCTTCCCGAGGAACCGAGCCTGTGCCTCACTCCAGCGGCAGCAGCAGTGCCTCACTCCAGCAGCAGCAGTGCCTCACTCGGAACAATAAGAACTTGTCTCCCAAATCAATGTGCGAGGCTTAAGAGTGGAATGAACACAGCTGACTGAGAGGAGCACTGCCCCGCTCACCGTGATGTGCCTGCAGGGCAGTGAGCTAACGACTGCACACGATAATCTTCTTGAATTAAGTGATGCAGATTTCAAACAGTGAAGAAAGTTAATTTAGAAACGTTACTAACGGTGATGAATTTTTAACGTCTGCAATGTGTATTCTTTTACGTCGTACATTAATGCAAGGAATTTTCATCCTAATACCGTTGCATCGGGATGTTATAGTTAGCGACTTACATCACTAACTGAACAAAACACTACCGCTGAAAACTCCAGTTTTAAACTTCTGAATGAAGCAAGACTCACAAAGTAACTGACACAGACCCAAACAAACGCTCCAGCTGCGAAGCCCAAATAAATAGAAGCGTGACAGGCGTGACGGAGGCCACTCAGCCCTGCACCTGCACGCCACGTCCGCCCACCCTTTTGTGGGCATCTCCGCGTGATGACTTCTGCACCAACGGCCGGTCGCTTTGGCGTATTTCTCCCTGCTGCGTGTGGGACTTTGGTCTGTTCCGAGGCTGATGCTGCACTCGCTCTGCACCCTAGATTTACGATCACGTTTCGTACTGAATCGCTGGCCAACCATGATTTTAAGCGCATTTCTGTATTTCGTGGATATCTTTGAGCTTTGCTTAACACTTCGTGACTTTGTGCACAGGTGTGGTGAAAATAGGACTATAGATTTTTAGGTAATGAATTTTGGCTAGAAAAATTGTAATCGGGCGAAATAACTTTAGAAACAACTTAAATATTTTACGGGAAGCAACTTAAATATTTTACGGGCAGCTTTTACCAAACTTTCACTAGTAGAGAGCTCTCGCTTGTACAACAACACATTCATTTTGTGTTCCTCCAAACATGTCAAAGTGAAGTGGGGTCTGTGGTTCCTCGAAGGGATAGTTTACAGAAAGGTGCTCGTGGTTATCGATTGGTCAACCGCGGAATTTATTCCAGGCTCTCACAGAACACATACTCATCTGAAAGCTGTAGGCGGGACTTTGGACACTCGAGCGTGACATGAGGGTAAGAATAAATTACGATTGGTATAGATGGTTGAACTGGGTGTGACGTAGGAATAAGTTTTAGGACAAGTAGTCTTAAATTCACTGATAAAGAAAGAGGGTAGAAGAAGAGGGCGTGGCAGTTGAGAAAGTTGGGATCCTCAAGTGTAGGGTCGGGAGTTAAATTTTGGGCGTTGCACGAGAAGGGCCTCGACCACGCGGCGCCCTTGTGGGCGTATGGCCTGCACTTTTTAAAATAATTGGGAACTTGTCTTTGAAAGACAACTGTGAGACCTTTGGAACTCGGCCGTTGTGTGCCGCTCAACCCACCAACGCAAAACAACAACTTGGATTGCCCCGAGTAACTCTTCCGAATTATCACAGCAATTCGAGATGAGTAGCAAATTCTCAAGACCTAACAGCGTTGATAGGGCAGCAGCATGGAGCATCGTCGGAATCAACGGAGGAACACCTCGGTAAAAGCACTGTCACCACAGATTTGGAAGACAAAACACCAGAAGTATCATCAAAGCCGCCAAACTTACCGTTCAGAAAGATCGCCGTAACAGCATTGCGTTAGCTAGAATTTGACATTTTCAGTGCAACGAGTGCATTATGAGAAGCGATTCAAGGAAACCGCAATGCCAGTTGAGGAATAATCCCCGAAGTGTTGCGAAAGCCGAGGTTTAGGTCAGACGAATTGACTTTTGAATATATTTGCACTACCTGGGCATTTGAAGCAAAGTGGTGTTATTGTCAGTTAAAAATTTGTATGATATAAGTTGAAAAGTGGGGTACTTATCAGTCGAAATTGGGTGTCAACGAAGTGCCATAAATTGTCCCATTCAGTGAATGTTGAGTCTTGTATGCGTCGGAGTGCCTTAATTTGTGATTGCCGATTGTCAGATTGATTATTGGAATTTTGAAATGGGCCTTTTCATTCCCTTTTAGACCCATACTAAAATGCAGATTTTGGCGTACTCGAATGTTGGTGAGGTGCGCTGTGTTTCCATATTCTTTTTTACTCACTAGTTGATCAATGTATTTCCATCCTAGCCTGCGAATCACCAATTTGACTATAATACACCATTAAAGTGTACAAATGTATCGAGTGGTGATCTACCGCAACTTCGATTTGTGTATGTGCCCTCCTTGTATGCATTTGTAGTTTGATTTTCCCATGACATAATTACAATAGTAAATGTGTTTAAATTTAATTTGTGTTTTTATTCCCTTCTTCTGTGGGTCAATGGGTGCGCTCACATATATGTATGTGAGAGGTATGAAGTGACCTTTCAAGCCTTGGCGGTTCAATCAATCTTGCTAATTGTCAATTCAATATCATGGCCATTAACTTATTGTGTCAATGCAATTACATTTTTCCTCTTTGTTCTTTAGAGATTGAAACATTTCACATTTAATTAATATTTTTTTAGAATTCATTGATGCCTTCTCTGCACAACGGACGTTACACGAACCAGGACACAAATCTCGTCACACAACGACTTGAATCTTTTCGATTATAAACCAGCGGCATAAAAATCTGAAAGGGATTTTGCCTTCTGACTTGCCTTTCGTACGCAATGACATAAGATGAATACTCTACAAGGCACTCAAGGAAAGTTCAATGTTAATATTAACACTATTGAACCCGTTCGAAGGTATTTGCCCTTCTTTTACGTCAATGGAGTTACTTTGTTTCTTGGACTTGCTACTTAAAGCTATTGTCACATATTAAAGGGATATACACAGCATTTGATGCTCTGCTCCCGAGTGAGTAGAGTGTAAAACGACGCGATAATATTTTCTTTTCAAGTCTTAGTGGATGCGAGTTTTTTTAGGTACTTGTGGATTTTTACAATTTTTAATGTTGTATTTTTGTGTATTGTAAATGTTTGACAATATCTAGCAATTTCTTACTTTTCTCTCTTCGATACCTAGATGCAAATACTCTATCGCTACAGCTAAAATAGCTTCGCATAAGTTTCTGGTTCAGTTTCAGTCTTCGTAGCACACTTTGGCAAGCAAGATCTCTGTACAAGACGCATTCTGCACGCGTCAAATATGCATTTAAATCAAGTATGCGAAGCGAGTCTTTACGCATGTGTCAGTTATGATATACTCTTTTTGTATGCTTTTGGAATGTCACGTTCAGATTGTCTACAGTTGTGTTTTGTTTTATGTTGCATTCTCCAGAAACACTTTGAAAACTTGTCTCAAATTTATGTGAGACCGAAATATGTAAATGCATTTATGAAAATAATTCCTGAAATTTCCCTCAAAAGCCTTTGTATAAAAAGTTTGAATAGCACCACCGTAAAAGTTATTTAAAAACCAATGTGATCAAGCTTCAACTTTGACCTTGTGACTAGAAAAAGCATGCTCGCATACGTAGATTACAATACGGTGAATTTTCAGATGATAAGAAATGTATCAGTACTTTGCCATCAGTTCTCAACTTTCCTTGTGATAGGAGAATTGAAATAAGCTTCATATCCAATGCCATTTAGACACTGACAGCATCAAAAGTGTCCAGAAATCCGTTAAGATAAATATTCCCCGCATCTCATCTGGTAGCTTTTTTGGCGTCAGATTGAAAAAAAAATTGGTTATGCCAGTGTCTCCAAAGCGCTGAATGAAATTGACGGGATAGAAAAAAAGTGATCGTACTTCCAGTGCAACTCGCGTGATTATTTTCCAAAAGAAAATTTCGATTTATATCTCGGGATTTGGCTTCCTTTTAGACGACGATGCTGACGCTAACACTAGATGATATTTATTCCTTCGACCTTCCAAAAGGACCTTCTTCTACCAGAGCACACCAGCTACGGCGGAGAGACAAACTTCCCTTGAAGAGCTGTCAAAATTCAGAGACATTTTTTGGAAATCCTGGTAAATATCTAAGACGGCTCAATGAAACCCTCAATGGAGTAGTACAACAGGTAAAATTGATGAGCATTGGGTAGTTTCTAATCGTGATTGACATTAATTGTTTCGCTAAATGACAAATTTATTCTTTGACATATTGATAGATTCATTTTTTGAACACATTCAAAATTTATTCTCAAACTTATAGCATTGTTTTCCTAGTTTAATTCGCCCATCTGTTAGACTAATAATCAGTAACTGAACATGAAGCTAACGTAACTTATTTCATCTTTATTCTTGTACCCCGTCTCCCTTTCCGAAAACCGGACGTGGTGTTTGAATGTAGCGCCACACTCCGACTGACGGGTCTGCATTGCGTACCTCGAGCTGTTGATAGGGTCTGCCATTTAGTACATTCCACCACCACAAATGAAGAACCTTTTGCGTTACCGTAGTGGTTATCTGTTCTTTTACAATAATACTCACTCATGGACTAACACAATGTAAAAACAATATGAGAAGAAAAATATTTTTTTTTTAAAACATCGACTAACAGTTTTATTTATTAAATTTTATTTAAAATAAAAGAGAGTCACGTGTTGTTTTACATTGTTTTACGCACCCTCTGATGTTCAAAAATTAACACGTTACCTAAGAATAAATGCCTATCCCTAATCTGTTCTATAATTTGAAATCGGCTATACTTTTGGGTTTTTAAGTAGGCAAGGACGCCACCGTTTCATAAAATATCAGAAAAATAGCTCATAAGGAACGCTGATAAACATCATAGTATCAGGTGCAGAAAGTCACTCCTACTCTGATATGCCTTGTATAAAAATTCAATTAGTCTTCAATCGTGTGCTTAATTTTTTTATGAAGGCTATAGGATGCTACGGACAAAATAATATGTAATATTTGATTAAATTCTCTTCAAAATATACTCACAGGTACTTACAAAAGTGTTCCATCATTAATAACATAGACCCGCTTCAAGTTTAGCCTTTTTCCCAGCTTTTAAATCTACTCATATAATGACCTAAAGATTCAACTGCATTTTACGCTATTCGTAATCGAAAAATCTTATTCATTCTGAATCGAAAGACAACAAATTTTAAAAGCGTTGTGTAGAAACAACCAAAAATTCTTTGGCAAATGGTTAATCTTTTTTTTCTTTTTAGGAGCAGAAGTATTTAAAGAATATAAAAGTAGAGGAATATCAGAGTAAACTCAAACTGAGTCGAACAACAATTTGTGCTGCGCGCACTTGGGCTCTGTATTGAGCATCAAATCCACCGACTGCTGTTCAGAATACGGACGCCTAAGGAAAATGTATCCTGACGACAGACTTCAGTGCAATGTAACAATCGGTACGCTCTTCAAAGCTTGTGAAATTAGTTACGATATCAATACATCTTTTAAGTCTCCGTGTAAGCTTTGTTTACTACAGTAAATTTTTCTTTGATCAGCCTGTATGGTTACACTACTTTAGGATGTGAAATTGTATAAATACATCCATCGTAAACCATATCAATTTAAGCAAAGAACTGCATTGTTTAACAAGTACACCAGGAGTTTGCGGAACAATATTATAAGTAGGTCAATTAAGATTACGCAAAATTTAAAAAAGAGGGTAGGAGCAATATTGGCTTCTTCAATCTCCGTATACAGAACTTTAAACGCTGATTCTAAGAAATTTCGAACAAATCGTTTCTTAACTACCTAGCTGAATTATATGATTAGTTTTGCTTTTAAAAGCATTTTCCAGTCAGACATTATTTACTCCATGCACGTTCCCGTTTTAGTTTCCAGACTGATATTTCGCACTGTCATGCATATTTCGAGTAACCCTTAGAAAACTTAGAATATCAGCAAACGCTTATAGAAGAACACAGTTGAGCACACCCTCATGAGAGCAGACGCTACCTGCTCAGCGGTCAGAGTGCCGGCAACAGTGCTTAGCTCAGTGGATGAGTGGTGTAAGAGTTCTAATGATATTTGTTTCAGCCTTAAATTTTCAGAATTGTTAAAAAAAAGTGAAATGCATCGAAGGTAGTAATTTTAATTTACGTTTGTTTAGAAGTTTAGAATGTGCTGTCTAATCTGCAGGTCACTTGTTTGCATGGCGTAACTGCCACAGTTTCTCAATTTCGATAGAATTCGAAAGTGATGAATTAAATATTTTTTTCATTTGCTTCGAAAATTATGATATCTGAAAATTGTTATTTCAGGAACCTCACATGGAAATAGACCGCTGCCACATGTAAACATAGTTACCTTATGACAGTTGTGTGACCCTTTTTCGGTTAAACATTCGAGTAAATCTTTGGACATTGACCCCGAAATAATATCGTTTGATCTTCTATGTATGAAACGACCATAAATCTGTTGTTTATTTCTCTCAACTTGTGATTTGTGCTTCATACCTGAGTTGAAGCAATTATAAATCATATTGACTATGATTTCAAATTAGAAATTATTTTAAAAGGTCATATTTCTGTACTCAACGATTGTTACCCTCAATGCCCAAGATACATACTGCTGCTGCTCTAGTAATGAGCCGGAAAGGAGAAAGCCTAGTGACAACAATAGATTCTAAAGATTCCGAAACTATATAGTTACTCATATACACTCATATGGGCCGCAGACGATGAGCAATTACTGAACCTGAACGTTCTACTTGCTAGGGTCATTCATACCTGCTGTACCATACGGGGCCAATTCTGCTGAATCCATAGGAAGAATATAACTTTATAGACATCTCAAAACTTATCTAAATATTAAAAAACAGTCGGACATCGAGAGATTTCTGTCAAATATTAACGATGAAATTTTTACAAATGTATTTATGAGTACAAAATTTTCCGCTACTGCGCGTTTCAAATGCAAGAATTTAATTCTAAATTACGACGATATCCAGGCAAGCAGACATACCAGAGCATTTTTTTAGTACAACAATTCTAAAATGAATTCGACTCTAGGTCAAGCGAGATAAAATGTGTCACCGAACACAGTGTTGTCTCAGTCTGAACGAAGTGCTCAAAAATATATTTGATTCAATTGTTTCAAAAGATACAAAAATTATTAAAAGTGAACAGTTACCGAAGATCTCCGGCGCACCAAATATTCCCAGCAAATAATACACCTTCAGAATTTTACTCCGGGACCCTGGTTTCTCTAAATGTATGTTCCAAGAAAAATGTAAATAACAAATTGCATAATTTTTAAGTCGAGAAGGATTTGAGCAGTTAGCAATTGAATTGAAATCCAAAGTTCTCACATATTTTTTCGTGTTGTATTTTCAGAACAAGTTGCAATGGGTGCGAGTCTCCGGTGCTGCACGCCTAAGTCGCTCTCTGCACGCAGCGGCTCATGCCGATTGGATGGCTTCAGCTTCTGCATTGGGGGAAAAAAACATAGCAGTTCCGGAGGTAGACATTTCTAGTAATGTAGCCAGTGAAATACGATATGGGTTCATATTTATTCCTAACATCGGTATACATTGTTTACATCAAGATAAAGGATGTAGTAGATCGTAAAGAATGTTTAGGATAAAAATGTTATCTGGTTTCTTAGAAAATACGGCATAAGTCTGTGTGGACGTTTGCGCTACTTTCGTATTAATCTGGGCAAAAAAATCCAACTTACCTATTTAGTGACTAGTTATCAGCTGCTACAAAAGTAGTTACCTTTCTCTCTAGCAAGAAATCAACGTTTAAAAATTTTTGAAGAATACTCGATAATATTTAAACAAAAGTAGGGATTGATCTAAGCTTAATTTTGTGCTTATACTGGTCTCGTTTCACCTAATATTATTGATTAAATCAATAATGGATTCACTTCAAAAATTTTATCGACCCTTTTGACGAATATATACAATTTCGAAAAAAATATTGTATTTCCAATGGTGTCATCCAGTAGGTTCTCATTGAAAATAGTTCCATTAATCCTAGAGGCATACACTTGGAAAATTCGCATTTAAAATATTATTCGATATTCGATTTTAGTACCTCGAAAAATGAACTATTAAAAGCAGAACTAATTCGTAAGTCCACGTTCTCGAACTTTTTAAGGGCTCACTTGAGCCCGGTATTAACAACTTCTAACTGTAAGCTGCCTACAAAATGTAAAGGTTAGAAATTGTTTAGATACAATGGCTCTTCATTTATGCTCTATCCTATTCTATCCAATTTTAAATAGGAGATAGATTGCATTTCCTTACAATTAGTTAAATTTACGACGTCGCCTCTTTAAGTGTCATATGTAAAGTAGCGTCTATGTTAGGAAGAAAAATTCGTTGTAGGAGCTGATCAAAACGGAGCAGAACATTGTCGTGGGACGTGCAATGCCGTGAGATGAGGTTTTCTGTTAACATGACATTCTTACTAATTACTATCAAACCTCTTGAAGGGGAATTTCATCAGTTACCCATATTATGTATAAATTAAACACAGCGGCCTTAGCGCAAATGGACTGAATATAACTGAAATTCCCCGGCAATTTGCTGTAATTGGAACAAAACTGTACTGCAAAAATATTTCATAATAGAACATGCGTTTGAAAATAAAATTCGTTTTAACATCTGAGGTATTGGTTTGATAATACCTGTTAAGTATTATTTGTAGATTAATTTTGAGCTTCGCGCAAAGATTAACATTTAGAATAGTTATAATTTTTTTTGTTTGATGTAGTTAGTCTGTTTATCGAACATCAAACAATGCATTGATTATCAATTATCATGAAATTTACTCAAAGTAGTCGCTTGGGCTATATTTCATGACACGAGGTGGTTTACTACATGAAGTCCAAACGAAGCGTCCAGCATACAGTAAGCACCTTAGTACGTAAATGTGATCTCAATGTGAATCCTGCAGTGTACAGAATTCTAGGTACTTGATTGCATAGTTAAATTTATTGTCCTCTGTAAAATTCCAAATTGAGATGAGAAGAAAATGCCAGTAAATGCTACTTTGTATTTCTCAAATAGTAGAGTGAGGAGACCAAGGGTAAACTTATTCTTCGCGTCAAGGACCAATAGTTTTACTTATTCATTCATCTGACTAACCGACAATATGAATAAAATAATTAAACTGTTGAAAAAACTTCAGGTAGATTGACCCAAGTTTAATCCGGGATATTTCCTAATAGCAACGCGAGAAAATTGTGAAAAATTACTAATGATTTAGCGAACTAATGAGCTTTATTAGCAATTTTACAAATTTTAATATACTTTCCTCCTGTTGCGCTGTCATGCGGTAAGCTTTTATTCACTGCCTGTAAAAGTGCCAGGAGAGCTACTGCCACGCCTTCAATTTAGTTCACATATCGTAACATCATCCAATCACGACCCGGATCCTCTTTGCAGAGTAATTTTAAGTCCATATTGCTGAGGCACGCGTCTGTCACGGAATAAAAAATCCCTGAACTCTCAAAAAAATAATGTTTACGCTTAAAACTAGATCACGAAGTGTCAATCTCAAATAAGAAAAATTTGCTGTCTTAAATAGACTGTTTACTGATTCTTCCTATATTAATCAAGAAGGAATATGATTTTAAGGTCTCAATAATTTGTGGCATGTGGTGAACGAATGAGCCTTCCTCTTTGAGGACAACTAGCATCCGAGAAAGGACAGATCGAGTACAGTCACAGCAGGGCAACGTTGTACAAGGCCCAATTTAAAGTTAAGTATTATGCAAGTTTTCCATTTGATCCTTTATTTATTTGTGTTAATTTGATTGAACATATTTATTTTTTATTACTTTAAAATTCGATGTTCTTTTATGTGTTACGTTTACAACAGTAGTTCTTAACCTGGGCGCGAGAAAACTCAAGAAGGTTGGGTGAGTTAGTTTCAGGAATTTAGCGGAGGTAACATACACACACTGTCGTTCACGTCTGGTGTTGTACAGATATGGCAATGAAGAATACATCAACCCAATCACTGAACTTTAACATCACCAGCCTCAACAGATACTTTTGAGAAGGACAAAGCTGTATTGCCGTTCGCGTATCACCAAATCGTGATGTACTGTCGTACCGGTGAAAAAGCCGTAGTCGCACTCATGTAGTTTTTATACTACACCTTTACAAACAGGTCGTGTCCTTACATGTAATGTTATTTGAGCAGCGACTTCGACAGCGAGTGATGCAATATTCATTATGTGCACTAATAAAATATGCCACTAATATGCATGTTTTTTGTGTAAAAATTGTTGTTGTTCAATGGCCGAGTGAATGAAAAACGCATTTATTAGACTTACAAGATTCAAAACATCCAAAGAAGCTAATAACTACTGATTTGCAATTTGTCATATAATCACGCACAATTTACCTTACATGCCCAGTTTTCGACCCAGTTTTTGTTATCAATGATCGAACGTTTCACAAAGTAGATTAGAAAAATGGCGTCGATTTAGAGCGTCGTATGTACAGATCCTAAATACGTACATGACGAGCAGGGAGCTTATGATGCCTATTTTTTAATACGCACAATTGTGGTTATTATTAGCGATAGTTCATTTGATTTTTGTTCTTGTCCAACACGTCATTAACATCTGCTGTACAGGAATTTTTGAAATTTTATTAATAATATGATTTTCCCATTAACAACTATTAAATATTTTCGATATGAAGTTTAAGCTTGGAAAAATAATGAAAATAATCAAGTCAAATAACTTAGAGCATTGGTCATTATTACTAACAGGCCTAGGATTTAGTTAATATCAGTTTTGTAAAATTGAATTTGATGATTTCATTAAAGTACTTTCATTTCGTGTATCTTTGTCTGCTGTGCTTGCAGCTACGCAGTTTGCCTTTGAAACCAACAAGATATTTCGTTTACGGAGTTAAACACATTTTGGCGTTCATGGCAATTAATTTCATTATAAATTGAGAAACTGTTCAAGCACTATCATCAAATAAATGTATTGAATTCTAGTTTATTATGGGTAATTATAATACATTGATTAATTAAATTTCTAAATAAATTTAGCGAAAGGAGACAGAGGAGAACCAAAAGAGGGCGTTGTATTTAAAAATTTGGGGACCTGGAGGATAGAATCGGAAGATTGGATGCTTCGTGATTGGGTGGTGAAGCCAAATCTACAGCCTTTACGAGCACCAGCCGAGTCTTGGGCTTGTGACTGTATTCAAGGGTAGTATAACGCGTACGTGAGATTTGAGTGCCCATATTACTAGAATATGAACGGATTAAACTTGTCCTAGACAATGAGTGGCGGCTGCAGACGCGCAATAACTTGCAACTCATTTCGTATTACCTCCCCTTTCAGCAAATAATTTCTAGACCATTGATCGGTCGTAAAGTGGCTCCCAATTCACCACACTGTCTCTCAACATCTACCATTTCGGGTACCCTATAGAGGGACAGCAGGTGCGTGTTCATCTAGCCGGGGATTCTAGTGTTTCCACAGTGTCTCCGAAACATCAAAACTGATGCGCATGGCACCAAAGTACTTCGAACCGCGATACATCTGCAGCTAAAATTGGCATAATCGAAAAGCAAGCTCCGGAAGCCACATGTACGTCTCTAGCATCGCAACAGTAAAAGAAGTCATCATAGTACCTGATTTGGGGAAGATATAAAGCAAGAAGCATCAGCAGGTCACCGCTGGTACACAGAGGAATGAGCAGCCACACAGATGAGTTGAAATGCGAGCCCGCAGTTCCTGCATTGACGCTGCTGGCTTAGAGCTGCACTGGCATCGTCTCGCACAAGAATCAACAATTATAACTAGCTGGTGTAATAAGCGCATATCAACGAAAGAAAACGAAAGATGCAGAGTGAAATTGAAAAAGCTGGGAAATGATGCACAGAGCATTAATTACCGATTCCAAACGATTATCCTGACACCAACTGGACATATTCTCGATACTTGATGTGTTTAGTGTTATTTGGAATTAGGTGCAAGGAAGTGGGAATAAAGCGTGAAACACTTCCATGAAACAGCCGAGAAATTAGGCAGTCACCGAAGATGTAATGCAGTGGCGTAGGAATGATGTTTCGTGGTATATTTTTTACACTGATTTCAGTACGGTTTTAAGTATTTATCTGAGTAATTAACTGCGTTAGTTCTTTATGCGGTTTGTGACGGCGGTCAGCGGTTCATTTTTACCTGTTCTGTTATCATCTATATATTAATACGCTTGTACCTACCTACCTCCGTACCTTCCGTTCCGTCATGCTTCGCCACTTTTCGAGTATAATTTCACGTCTCGAGCGAAGCATCCTGGATACAAATTTCATGTTTTACTATAAAAAGCCAGTCTTCGCGGCACACTTTCAGTTTCCCNCCAACACTGGAGAGGACCACTTCTCATGGGCTGGTTTATCTAACGTTTGTTTATCTACATTTCCGTGAAATTTTCACGGATCCTGCTAGTTTATATATTAATACGATTGTACCTACCTACCTACGATATTCCGTCACGCTTCTATACTTTCCAAGTGAAATTTCAGGCCTCGAGCGAAGTATCCTGTACACGGGTTGTGTGCTTTGCTATAAAATGCCAGTCTTCCCGGCACATTTTCAGCTTCTCTAATAAAGTTGTCACGTCCTCGAAATAGCGGTTTTCTCCTTTCCCTGACGTCTGATCCTGCGTATTGGCAACAGGGCTGCCAATGCTGGGGTTTTAACCCCAGATCTGGG